>PITA01007013.1:0-95188 GCA_004023965.1 Spilogale gracilis | reverse complement strand
TTTTTATTGTTACTAAAATTTTTTTTCCAGTGTTCCAAGATTCATTCCCCATTCCCCACACCCAGTGCTCCACGCTTTAGGTGTCCCCAGTACCCACCACCAGGCTCTCCCATCCCTCCACCCCCCTCCCTCCAAGTCCCTCAGTTTGTTTCTGTGTTCAAAGTCTCTGTTGTTTCGTTTCCCTCCCTAGATTACCCTATCTTTTTAGGGAACAAAAAGTCCATAGGAAAAAAAATGCTAAAGAAGCTCAAAAAATTATTTTGAAGAAAGATGATACAGGTGAACATATATGTACACACATACATCCTGAAAGAGAGTTTGTGTGTACATACATTCTTTTTCAATCTAAAATCCAAAATCACAGGGCACTAAATTATGTGCATGCACACACACACATGCATGTAGAGGTGTGTATCCCTATCAGTCCCCCAAGAAATAATTCTTGGATGACCCAGAGAAAGGGACAAAGGAAGCTCTAGAGAGGTGGGGTGAGGAGGAGAGTTGGGGATGCATGCGTAATTTAAAATTATAAGCCAACAAATGCAAAACAGGAAGGGAACAGCATTTTAAAGAGACCGGCAGATAACATCAACTCATTAGTGGTTCCATTACAGTGTACATTGGTTTGCTTTCTCTCTTAGCTAAAAAAAAAAAAAAAAAGAAAAAAAAGAAAGGAAGGCAAAAAAGAAAGAAAAAAGTGATATATGTGCCTGTGGGTATGGAGGAAGTAAATTAAACAAACATAGCTTAAGTTATTTCGGGCACTCTGAGCATTAACTCTCATCCTTGAAAATAGTGGTGAGAAATATGAAATGTTTCAGTCTTTGAAACTAACCACTGCACGTTGAACATAATTGGATTCCTAAGGCATCCCTCCAATAGGTGAGGGGTAGGGAAGGGTCAGAAGTAAAGGTAGTGGCGTTATTTTCACCATTTGGATGGGACGACAGGGGAATTGACGATGCTGGCACAGCACAGCTGTCAAAGATCAGAGAACTTTGTTTCCATTTGGAAATGATTAAGGTCTTATTGCTCCTGTCTTGGATATGAAAGACTTGAAATAGATCAGTTTGATGTAACTAACATTGAATGACAACTCTATGCATGTAGTTAGCAAAGTTCATTGAGAAGGAGAGAAAAACACTGAATTTCAGAAAAGTTGAACCATAAGAATTGAGTACCTTGATTGAATTTGATAGCTCTTAATGGGAAACTGTACTGAACTGGCAAAAAAAAAAAAAAATACAATGAGATTTGGTGAAAAGGATCAAACTCAAATTTAGTTTTTAAAAGTCTCAGAATTAATCTGGCCCATTTTATTCAGTTAATAGTAGAAATTATTTTACATGAGGAAAGACAATGTCAGAAATAGCTGAGTGGAATTTCAGAGGTGGAACTAGAGGAGGGCAAAAGGGGAGCTAATTTGCTTTTCTGTTCCAAAATATTCCTAGCAATCATGTCTGCAGGTCTATTTGATTTTTTTTTATTAGAGATAGATAGGATTCCTTAGGGAGGATTTTGGGATGGAGCTTGGGTTGTAACCACTGAACTGAGTAATAAGAAGGCCAAATGAGCCTTGCCATCTGAAAGTCAATGTGGATAGGCTGGCAGACAGAAAGAAGGTCCTGTGGACCTCTGTGGACCCTGCCCACAGAGACCAGCTGGGGCCACAGACCCTCAAAAGACCGGTAAGTTAGCCAAGGAGAAGAAAGTCATTGTATACAGAGCCTACTACTACATATGAATGTTGGTGACCTAGGGATGGGAAGACTCACCCTTGATGAGGGCTCTGGACATGGCCAACAGATCCCTTAGTGATTATAGCCTGAGTTCTACATCTCGACTGTGGGCACATATGTATGGCACAGTATGATGGCAGCCAAGGCATAGTTCTCTGGCTTTTTGGCTTACTTCTGTTTCCCACCTCCAAGCAGATGAAATTTTCTCTTTAAACTTAATATATTTAAGTAGGGCATTCATTCCTCAGTTTGTAACAGCTACCATCACCCCCTATTGTCTGATATTGGACACGCTTCCCAGATGAACTATCTGATTCTTGATTCCTGTTTGGCCATGTGTAGTGCTTGACTCTTTGGAAGGCTCTGGAGAACTCTTCTCCCTATTTCATCCATAAGGATTTTCTGAGAAGCAAGAAGGGCAAAGGCCCAGAATGATTCATTGAAGGTGCATATGGTATTCATTCTGCAGAGAACAAATATGGAACAGGAGAAAAAGTGACAGTCGCACCATTTCCATTTGATATGTAAATTCGAGATACATATTGATTTACATGTATAATTTAGTAACAAAAAAAAAAAAAAGAAAGAAAGAAAGCAAGAAGAAAGAAAAGAAAAAAGCCCAGATAGCTAAGTAAACATGATACCCACCCCAAGCTACAGGCTGGGCTCACGGCAGTGTTTGTAAATGGTGCTGTGCGGTAGCACATCTAGGCATGCAAATGTCTATAAACTTCAAACTGTTGCTAGGTTAAACAACACCTTTCCCAGGAAACACACGGATTTAGCAGCTTGTGCTTTATGCATTGGTCTCCAAAGCAGAAGGCCCTTCTCCTCACCTCATAGTAAGGGCAGGACACATGATCCATTCCTGTATTTTCCTTGCTGAAGACTGCCTTCAAGCGATATAGCCCAGTGTTTTAAAACACATTTTTCTTTTTGTTGTTTAATGCATGAAGAATCTGGACATATATTTCCCTATCACCTTCAAGGATAGATCTAAATGCTTTAACTGGCTCCATCTTTATCCAAATGTATTTTCTATTCTCACCAAGCTTCTTCTTACCCTCAGCTCCTGAAATAATCCTCCAGAAACAATTCTTTAGTGTTCCCTGCACACATGAATATTCTCACCACCATACTTTCACTAATCCAGTGGCACCCCAAAGAATGCCCTTTCCTGCATCCATCAAAACCCATTTATACCTCCAGCTCAACTTGGATTGCACGGAGCCTTCACAAAATTTGAAATGAAGCTAATTTCTCCCCTCGAGGACCAGTCACAGTGTGTGTGGTGTCAAGATGTTTTCTCAATCTTGGACACACACTGTTGTATGAGGCACTCTAATAATTTGCTAAGTGTTACTCTTGGTTTCTCAGCCAGAGAGAATGTTTCCAAGGGAGGGGATTTCATCCTCTTTTGTGCAACACATTCTATTTGGTGCAAAGGTGGACATATTGACAATGTTAGCACAAAGTGATGGACTAAATTGAAAAAAGGCACTTCCAAAATTTCCACTCTTTGTATCACTATTTACAGTCTGCAATAGGAAACGGTCATCAGTGACCATCATTTTTAAATGGGTGAGCAGAAGGAAGTAAGGAGCATGAGAAGTGTATGAGGGGATGCATTAAGGACTTTCCTTTTGCTCCCACTCTGCTGCCATGTTTGTCATGAACAGTAATATGTGCATATGTTATAGTTCAGGTTCCTAAACTTCAATACTAACAAGACTTTGTGCAGGATAATTCTGTGTGATGGGAGTCTTTCCTCTGTATATAGAAATGTTTAGAAGCATCCCTTGTCTGTGCCCACTAGATGACAGTAGCTCACTCAGACCCCATGCCTTTGCACCACACTTGTGACAACCAAAAGTGTCTTCAGATATTGCTAATGTCCCCAATGGACAAAATATTCCTCTATCTATCCATGTGGAGATACACTGCTATAATCAGGGATCTAAAAATTTTAAGACTTCTGTCTCTCATCAGTGGGTTAAATAACCCCTATGGTACCTCAATACTTTACTCTTTTTTAGGAAAAATTCTGCATTTTCCATATTACTTGTTTATTATTTATTATTAGCAAATATTTATATATCATTTTGGCCTTAGTTCTCAGTGTTTTAAGTATTTTACAAAATTAAGCAATTCAATCCTTAAACATATCCATAAGATAGGTACTATAGTTATTCCTGTTTTATAAATGGAGAACTGAGAGGCCCAGAGAGGTTAAGAGATTTATTCAAAGCCACACAGCTAATAAATGGTAGAGCTGGGATGCAAATCTAGATGCTCTGGTTCTGAAGTCTGTGCTTTTAGTCACTCTGCCTTCCACAGAGGCACACACATTAGTTTCCTCTGGAGTGATTATCACAAATTCTGAACAGGGATATTTTTGTAAATTTTCACCAGTTTAAGGGATGCCAAATTTGGGGATAAAAAATAAACCTCATTCATTATTTTAAAAACCTAGAACTTTCTTTCTTGTTAATGACTTGCTCCTGAGTGAACCTTTGCTGTGGCTAGAGCCTAGACTCGTACCTGTACCAGACACAGGGTTGTGGAGTGTGCAGCAGAGATCTTGGGTACACTTCAGAGGCCATGGGAAATATTCAGTCTGTCATACCTGAATTAATCCCTCAGTTCTCTGTACCCATGAGAAAAGTCCCTAACTGATTGCTGTTTTGTATTTTCAGCTGTTTTATATAGTCCGGCTATTCTCCAGCTCAAAATCTCTAGTGAGTCTTAACTTCCAACTGCACTGAATCTAAACTTCTTTGACAAGATGGCAAGACCTTTCATAATCTCACTATTCCTTACACATCCCATCTGCTTGGTATGGGTAAGCATCCTCACTTCCCCTTCTAACTTCCACCTGTTCTCTTAAGGCAGAGTGCAAGTTCAACTCCGTCCACGAAACTTCCCCTATCATTGACACCCTCAGCTTACTCATCCTGAACTCCTTCAACATTTTTGTGCCATCAAATCCTCATGAAGATGAAAATCTACATTCTGTGTAATTTTCATGTTTATGTTTACCTTCTCAACTAGATTGTATAGCTCTTGAAGGAAAGACTGTGTCTTTTTCTCTAAACCTGGTACCCAAGATATTGATCTACTGCTCATTCATCATTGACCTTCATGCTTCTTTTGCCATGAAGGGGACCATGCATTTTTGTCTTCACTATCAGTGGATGCTAAACCATAGCCATGTCCTTTAGGTCCTGACTTGTAGCTCTATGGGTAGCCAGCTACAAGACACCGGTTGATAGTCTTCCAAGAAAATACCATTTCTGCAAGAAGTTGAAGTAAGATGTCATGGCCAGTCAGTGGGATGCAACAGCTTAACCTCAAAGGAGGACAAAAACTACAAATAACCATGCTGCTTTACAGAAAAACACGATCAGTGAGAACCCATAAATGGCACGGCCTTGCTGGTGCTGTCTTGGGTAACTGCATCAGAGACATGGGGGCACACATCCTTGTAATGACGTAGATTTAGGGATCTGACAGGCTTCCACCACCAGAAATAACATGTATGAAGAGCGATATGTCTCTTTTAAAGCCTGGGTGTTTATTTTCTAAGGCGATGATCATGGTAATATTTTCAGTGTTCATAGTATTTTGACAGATTTCAGGGCAGTGTCTCTTTTATGACACATAGGCTATAAAGAGAAAAGGAGGTATGACCCCAGATCTTTAAAACTATTGGAGTCCGAGATGTTAAAGATATTTACTTAAGTGAATATCAAGACCTTCTTAAAATATTTTAAGATTTCCTAGTGCCCTTTAAGTCATTTTGGTTTTAGAATTTATATGTAAGAGATAACCCTGAATGCCAAAATTTACTCGTTTATAATATAGTAATGTAATATTCATGGAAGATTTTAATATGAAACTGGATTTTCCTTCATTCTGATATCAATTAATCAATTAAAAAGTAGTAAAAAATTCTTTAATGTCTTAGGTGCTAGGCATGATGAGGGGCATAGTTTCTTACAAGGATTTTAGTAACATCAATTTTATTTAAAAAATCAACAACAAAAAATTTTTGTTTGAGGGATAATTTTAAAGAAAAATACTACAAAGCCAAATGAATATTGTTTCTGCACTCTTGTTTTTGTAACTTTCTTATATACTATGAGTGGATAACCCCATACTGCTTTTTTATTTTGCATTGCTCTCGTGAGTGGTGGAGACTCTGAATAACCTTGTTCATTGGCTTTTCTAACTCCATATTGGCATCTTTCTGGAATAATCTAGCTTTCTTAGCCTGGGCAGAAATTCTGACCCAATTTACTTACAACTCACCTGTCACCCCCCACATTCCACAGTGACAATTTTATTAATACACGGTCTTTCTTAATGGGATTTGACCTATTTTTAGCATCACTGGATGCACCACTCACTAGTCATTCATGCTATTTTTTTTTTTTAATCTCAATTTCCTGTGATTTTCTGAATTCCAAATACTTTGCTTTTGGATAATTCCAGAGAAGTGAGTTAGCCTTGTCTTTTTTTCTCTAGGGGACCATCATTTGTTCCCATCCATCTTCCTGGGAAGTTGACTTTCCTGTAAATGTATGGTGAAGTGTTTGTGCTAACAATAGGAGATGGGAAGATATCACTTACTTTTCTTTCCAAAAGAAGTTCATGTTACAAGAACTGAGGCCTATAATCATCAAGATAATCTGCCATACTTGGTTTAGGTGCATTTGAACAATTTCCTTTAAAAAAGATTCTCTGCAAGAAAAATCTATTTAAAACATAAAGCAAAGGAAGCATCTTTTGTGTATTTTCCCTGCTAGGAAGACATTTCCTCATAAAGGGCTCAGCATCCATTGGCCATCACTATAAATCTGGCATCACAGCTCTGGAGCAGTGGGCATAATAGGTGGCTCACATGCGGAGACACTCCTGCCTGATTCCAAGTTGCCATCTATGTTCCTACCCCAGCACCAAGACCCTGGTGACTGAACTAGAGGCAATAAGCACATTGAAATATTCACTCATTAACCAAGAAATTCATAAGAAATAATGTGAAAACATGATCTATATGAAATAGAGTAATTGCTAAAGCTAAGTCCAAGTTCCCAAAGAGTTTTCAAACTAACAGACCAAGTCAAATACTACGAATCATGATTTTCTACAAAGAAAATTCTGAAGTTTTAGATTCAGGATTCTGGGGAGAGGTCTGAATCAGGGTTCACTGTTACACCGGGAAAATCTTGGAATTTGGACAGGACCACAGATGATCATACTAATTATCCCATGATAATTAGTAACATTTATAACAAAATATGAAGGAAGAGGCCAACATCTGCTGTCATGGGACCATGGCACACAAGGGCTTATTTTATTTTTGTTTTTGTTTTTGTTTTTAAAGATTTTATTTATTTATTTGACAGAGAAATACACAGTGAGAGAGGGAACACAAGCAGGGGAAGTGGGAAAGGGAGAAGTAGGCTTCTCACTGAGCAGGGAGTCCAATGTGGGGCTCGATCCCGGGACCCTAGGATCATGACCTGAGCCGAAGGCAGACACTTAATGACTGAGCCACCAGAGGCCCCCATTTTATTTTTTGGTATGTGCTCTTTGTTTTTCTGAGTTCTTTTTTGAATATTGTTTTTCAAAACTGAGGGGAAATATGATGTAAAAAGTCTTCCTTGAAGAAACAGCAACTCATATCTGGGGCTACGTGCAATGAGAAAGATACAGCCGATGCACTTCATAATATTAAAGGTCTGAGGGACCTCAGAGAGTAGCTGGGCCACATATATCCTTTCTAGAACAGCTTCCTTTTGTTTAGGTCAACCCATCTCTATCTGCCTAGCTCTGTACCAAAACCATGCTGTGTTCAGTAAACATTTTTGGAGCAAATGAGATATGCCAAGTGTTGAAAGCATGGCCTGAATAGGTCACTGGTTATTCAGAGGACAAAGATATCACACTTGATTGGAAGAGGCAGTAAGAATTTCACAAAGGGAGAAAGAGAGGCTTGTGAAATACATGGGGAAGGATAGATGGAATTTAGGGAAGTGGAAAGGAGATGGAAGTTTGCTTCAGAGGAGGACATTGCATGAGCAATGAAGAGGAGCCTGGAACATGAGTCAAAGACAAGAGGAGGTGCAGACTAAAGAACAGGCTGAGCTGTGCTATGGAGGGTCTCCTGTGCCAGCTGAGAAAGACGTCCAGATTGCGGTGAAGATGACAAGTGATGGTTTGCCTTTCCTCTGGTCTCCCACCATTGTACTTTAATAGTGACAATACCAGAGAAGATCATAAAAATCATAGTTTTAGAGAATCAGTTGGTGTTAGTACCATACCCTTCCTTCTTGACTTCTAGACCAAACTTCATATATTTTGTTTCTAGTCTCTTGCTCACATCTTTTATTTCTTTTTTTCTTAATTTTTTTAAGATTTTTTTTTTTTATTTATTTGACCGAGAGAAACACAGCCAGAGAGGGAACACAAGCAGGGGGAGTGAGAGAGGGAGAAGCAGGCTTCCTGCCAAGCAGGGAGCCCAATGTGGGACTTGATCCCAGGTCATGACCTGAGCCGAAGGCAGTTGCTCAACCAACTGAGCCACCCAGGCACCCCACATCTCTTATTTCTATGTCATTTGACACCCTTTTGTATTTCTCTCTCCAGCCCTCCCTGCCTCCTCGAATTACAGCTTGGTGGTGTATACAGCAGTTAAGTTGACATAGTTGGGAAGGAGGGCGTACATCTCTGCTGCATAATACTCCAATGGAAAGAAAGTTTAAGACTTTGATCCATTCACAATTAGGTTTTCTTTTTATGCTTTTGAGGAAGAATAGAGAATGTCATGCAAATGCTGCCTGAGTGAAAAATCAGTGTAAAGCCCCATTCTGTGTGTTTCCTAGGAGCCAAACTTCTCATTTTTATGCCACAGGAAAAATCTCCAAGTTTTGAATCTTTAGAATGAATATTTTTTTTACCAACCTACAAGGGGAGTTGGAAGGCAAATACAAAAAAAAAAAAGGATTTGTTAGCTATGATAGCCACATCTGGGATAAACTGGGCCACTGCAGCCCAGTTATACATGACATCCCAGAAGTTTCTCTTAATAACTTCCCAGGCATTCTGCCATCACTGAGCCTTCCTATATCACTTACTGAAATGCAGAAAGGCACAAGTTGTTCTCTTGTCATCATTGTTGTTAAGGTCCTAGCTTTCTTCATCTGTATTCCTCACACTCCAGTTCTTTCTCTGTTTCAGGTTTCCAGACCCAATGACTCTCAACCTCTAGTTCTGTTTCTCCTTAATAAAATCTGCTGCTGTGTTGTTTTAGCACTCTAAAGTGAACATTATCTGTGTCGATTTAGAGTAATACATCTTAGGGAAACATGGATTTTAACCAAAACCAAAACTTTAAATTAAAGAAAATTTCCTTGAATTATTTAAGACCACACTCTCTAGGTCCCTACTGAGGGTTGAGAAGAATGATCTCTGAATTTGTTTTGACAAAGTTATTTGTTTTTATTCTTTAGTTATTTCATTTGAATTGCTAACAGTACATGATGGAAGAAAATAAAAGTTAAAGTTGTAACTTCAAATTATCTATAGTAGAATAAGAAAGGCCAACTTGTGGATATCATATCAGACAAATGACTTGACCAGACACTTTGATCTTTGCTTTTTCCTAAAAGCGATTCTTCCTGGATCCATAGAAAGTAAAGCCATGAACTGGTATCCAGATGGGCTCTATTTCAAGAGATGACCGGGAGGAGGCCCAAGGACCCCCATAGCAATGGAATTACATCTTTTCTTGAACAGATGGCATAGCCAGAGACCTGGGATTTTCTAAAATGCAGCCAAAAGGAACATTTTGTCTTAGTGCAAATGTGTTAAATATCAACATTATTATAGAGAATGCTTTTCAAAATCTAACTTCAACATTGACATGGTGTGGGAGCAATTAGAACTTTTTGTATTGCTTAATGCTCAGATGAAAAAGTGTACAAAGTAATCCTTTGAGGGGTACAACCGAGCCTAGGACAGGTAAAAGATATATGAATAAACCAACATAATCACACCCTGAGCCCTCCAGGATCATTGGTCAAGGCTAAATGTAAGCATATGTTCTGAGAAAAGTTTGTTGTGTTTGTGTGACCCATAACTCCTATCCCACTTCCTGCTGATGTTCAGGTGAGCTATTGAGTAGAGCAGTGGAAGATCAGAAAAGGTAAGGTCTAGGTTAGGGTCAGGCAGCTCCCTGATTGGTTTATGTGAAGTGTAACTGAGGCCTGCCTCTTAGGCAACCACCGATATGGAATCCACTAATCTACAAAGAAGAGTTCACATACCCACCTCTATATCTTTTTACATGCTGATCCTCCCCCTCCCACATATCCCATCTACTCCATTGAATCTAATCATCACCGTCCTCTAACAATCTCTTCTGAGAGACCTTAAAAAACAAACAAACAAACAAACAAAAAACACATGAAATTATCTGCTCTACGATCAATTCTTGTTTCATTTACTATCCATCCCACTAACTGGGAACTTTTTCTTGAATTTTGTCATTAGGTATGCTTGTATGTATATCCTATCTGCAAAATCGATTTCTGGGCTCATGAGATCAAATAAACTCACATATTTCTCTGTCTTGGATCCTTCCTTTGATCACTTGGCACACAGATTAGCATATAGGTATGTGTGTGTATAACATAATATATACATATAACATTTAAATCTATACAGATGCATAACATCTTCAATAACCAGTATGTGTGCATTACAGTCAATTATAACTCAGTATGAAGTATAATGTATGAAACTTTAGCAATTATAAAGTTTAATAATGAAATATCATTTTCTTTTCCAGGTTTTGGTGCACTTCATTCATCCATCCATCATTAGGCTGTGTTTCCCCAGAGATTATAAGATGTGATTGCCTGAAGCACATGCATATTATCTCTCCCTGGGTAGATCTTTCCTTCTTTCCAAGGTGAGTTGTGCTGGGTATTGGGGAAAAAAACTTCAAAATTCCCTTTACTGCTCTATAATGTCTAGAGCCTAGAACAAGAGGTAAGTAGCTTATTTGTTGTTTCATTTTCTCTGTCTTTTCCCACAACCCTTTGATTCCTCTGAATCCTCTAGATCCCAAGGAAAAGGTGCATTTAGACTTGTACCAGGGCCTCTGAGCCTTACCATATCTAGGTGTGTTGCTTCACATTTGCTTATCTAGTGCCATTTCACATGGGAAAGAAAAAGTTAAGAATATGTCCACCTTAGAGGCACCATTTAGTTCTTATAAACAGTTTCTTTCTCTCAGGAAATGTCCCTTCTCTCCTTGGTTCCTATATGTCCACACACAGAGAAGAATGGGTGAAATCTGTCATGTGTCAATTCTTGCCAGGTTCTCCAAAATTTTTAGTAGTTATAAAGTCTGTTATTATTCTCTTCATTGACTACCTGTTAGGGTTCTAGGGAATCAGTAAGTTGAAGATTTTGAAGAGGAGTAGAACTTGTTTGGAATAAGGGAACTAATGCATTTATGATGTACAATTACACATTTCATTAGAAGTGTTTAAGCACAGGCTTATATGTTGTGTGTGTGTGTGGGAGGGGTCACTCTATTACTCCTGATTCATATTTATTTGAAATTTACATCAGTTTTTCCTATTGCATAGACATATATATCTCATTTGACAGTGGGTTTAACTTAAATTCATGCTTCATGTGTCACCTATACTCACAAGTTTTGGCATAATCACAGAAAAACTTTCTAGTAGACACAATTGCATGCATTTAGCTGGACATCTGGATATTTCAATCGATTCAGCCATTCAGTGGAAAGGTCCAGCAAATGCCCCTAATTTGACATTGTTAGTTGTGGGTTATTTTTTTCTCTTGTATCAACCACTGTGGCTAATTAGGCAACAGATTCGAATCTTCATGAATTTTTCAGGCTGATATGTGTTCCTTCCCAGGGCTAATTTGCTATTATCAGAGGAATGACTCTGGTATATATTGTTGGTGGTGTCTGACCTTACTCCCCTATTCAGATTGAAATTAGTTGAGGGGATGTGGCCACAGGTCAGTTGGTAAATCTTCTCACAGAAAATAGGTCTGCTTTCGAGAATGTCCTTTTCTGGCTCCCCTTCATAGCCTATCCTAGCTTCCACTGTTGCAGGGCTCTATCAAGACGGAATAACATTCAGTAAAAGTTTTACCCAGGATTTCAGAAACTTAAAAAATTCAGTAGAGAAGCTAGTTATAAAACTTGTGTAGAGGACTAGAATAATTCCATTCTATGAGCTTCCTGTGTTAACAATGAGGAGGATTTGGCATATAACAGTAAGCGGCAGAATTTTGTATAACTGAATGAAAATAAGGAAAACTGCTTTATTATGTGATTTGCCTTATTAGGGATGTTGAAGAGTCCAGGTTTCCTGGGATGGTAGTTTCAGGTCATCCCACCTAACCTTCTCCTCTGGACACAAAGGGGAAAGGCAGAGTACTAATAGAACCCCCTGCAAGTTGTTGTTTTCCAATTACAACTGATTAGTGGCTGGGATTATTAATAAGAATCACACAACCATTTATGTTTTTTGAAAGTCATCAGTACTAATTTCCACAAATTGGTTGCAATTTCCAATAAGAAAATACCAATTAATTCATTCACTAAGAATTGTAATGAGTTAGCCCATTGGAGACTGACATGGTGGTAAGAGCAGAGAAGAAGCATTCAGGACTTCAAGGTTATTCATTACTTTTGGCAGTCCTCAGTACTTTGGATTTTCAACTTACCAGAATTAAAAAAAAAAAAAAAAGACAATGTTCCTTACAAGACATGAAGAGAATATCTTAAATATGACTATTTTACCCCCCTACTTTTTCCTTTAGCAATTTTCTTTCCTAATTTTTTACTGGGAAGAGACAAAATGGTATTTAGCCCCCTTTCTCCTCATGATTTATATATAATTAGGGGCTCAGAAATGTTATCCTTCAGTTCTAAAAGAAGCTGCTGAATCAGAATACAAAGGGTCATTTTAGTAATGGGTATGCATACTTTTTAATTAAAAATTATTTTATTGCTTTTGTTAAGTAATTAAAATTTACAAAGTGATTTCTCACAAATATTTATTAATATTAAGTTGTTTTTGGCATACACCAGTAAATTGCAAGCAATTGCTTTACTCTGAATGTGTAATTAAAATGACTAAGTAATTATATTTTTTCCTTGAGTACAGTTGACACTATCACATTTTTCTAAGTTTTGGTTCATTTTTATTTCCATTAGTGAATGCTTCATAGAAGCCAAGATAAGGAGTGTCAGTTAGCAAGGAGGAAAGCTGTTTCTCTTACTAGGCTTTTGAGAAATAGAAGCAGATAGTATGCGCCACGTTTATAGTCTCCTGTGCTTTGTTTTCCTAGATATCTTTCCTTTTCCTTTATCTACTTGCCTTGCATGTTGCCATGATTATTTGCATGGTTATTTAAATATTTCTAGAATGCACATCTTAACTTAATAATACTTAAGTTTATATATTTAGACTTTTATTCAAATTGGAACAAATATGTGGTATGTCTATTCAACTATACCTTTTGCTTTGCTGAGTCCTTATCATTTTCCTTTCTCTTGTTCTTCCTCAGATATTATCAACTTCTTTGCATTCCTCTTTATCATTAGCAAATACCCCCTAAAAGTCCCCAGTGTGCAGGCTTTGCGTCATGTTCACCTTAGAGCTGGACATGAGCTCTCACAGGTGGTGAGGTGTAAGCAGCCCCGGAGTAAGCGCGGCTGTGGGCTTGCCTAAAGATTGCTGAACAGTAGTCTCAAAAGAAGGAAGCCGTTTTAGGAAACACCATAACTCAGATTTATAGGAAGCTAGTTTTTGGTGAGGAAAGTGGAAGAGCCAGTGAGAAATTATGGCTACAAATGGCTGTGAGAACTCACATGCTTTACCCTGCCACCAGCCATGATGAGAATCCCTGCCAACTCCAGCCTGCCACCAGCAGCTCATCTGGAGAACTGCTTCATTCAGAGGTGAGTAATAAACAGAAAAGCACAGAATCTCTATCTTTAAAAGTGATCAAAGCACAGGAAAACCAAAAATGGGATATTATAGAGAAGGATACCTCAATAAGAGTACATGTTCCAGAAGTTACCATAGATCAGATGGAAAATATGACTAAACAGATCTCCAAAATTTTTTGGGGAGGGGGTTAGAATAAAAATCTTTTATCAAATAAAAATCTAATGTGGAGGTGCCAGAGATCCTGAAAGAGAAAGCATGAGGATAGAATGAGATAGAATCAGGACTGCAGCAGCTTACAAAAGAAAACGAGGAGAAAAATAAAACCATCGTGGAAAGAAGGGCACACTTATAGAACCAGGAAGAATAGACTAAAGAAAACAAACAAGCAAACCAATTAGCAAATCAATAAATGAACAACAGCTATAAGAGATGTAGAGATCTGGATTGAGAACAGTGAGCACAAAGAAATGGAGTGAACGAAATTAAAAAATAATACAAATGGTGTATATGAAAGAGAAACTAGGGGGGTTTAAGTAAGCCCAAGTGGGAGCCATAAAGAAATGAATTACTAGATTAGAAAAGTGGATTTAAATATTAAGAAGACTTTTCACAAATAAAAGAAGATTTGAATCTTTGTCAGTAGCTCCTTTGCTTCTTCCAACACCCAATGCAAGATTGGTCTTCTCCAGAAAGCCTTTTAACCAAGTGCACACTGAACTTATTCCATTCTGGCAGCACAAATTGGTAGATGTTCTAATGTCTCTTCCCTCCAGTTATTACACTGGCTTTTGCTGCTATTTTTAATTTGGAGGATTAGGCACTTTTGTGAAGACAGGGGCTGTGGCTTTCTCCTTTTATGATCTCCTTTGTACTCA
Source organism: Spilogale gracilis (assembly GCA_004023965.1). Classification (NCBI taxonomy): domain Eukaryota; kingdom Metazoa; phylum Chordata; class Mammalia; order Carnivora; family Mephitidae; genus Spilogale; species Spilogale gracilis. Next base: position 80,560 of record PITA01007013.1, on the reverse strand, counting down.
GTACAGACTACATTATGTACAGAGTGAGTCAGTGCTGTGTAAACAAATGGAACAAGAACATAAAACACAATTTTTCTCCATACCTTAATGCAAGGATCTCTGGGTACTGATGTGGCGGTTCAGTCCTGTTACTGAGGTTGCTAGTTCGCCTTCCGATACTGATCTTCTGTTGTTCTTTTAAAGGTAAGTGACTAACTGAAGAAGGGCAAATATTTGATCAGGACATCGGATGTCAAAATGTGCATTTTTTCCCCTCTTTTTCTCTATTGCCAAATATTCTGATTTAGTTAAATGTGGAGAGGTACAGTCAAGAATGCTGGACAGGAGTGAGGGCACTGGAGTTGTCTTGTGGGGCTTATCACTGACCAGCCATGTGTCCTCACATTAGTCGTTGATCCTTGTAGGTTGTATCTGAGGACTAGAATAGTTCCTGCCTCATTACAGACCCTTAATAATTTTGTTTCCAATGAAAAAATAATTAGTCTCAGTTTCCTCCTCTGTAAAATAACAAGTGAGTACTAACATGGTCTCTAAAAACTGTTTTCACCATAAAAATCTAAAAACGAGCTGCTTCCCTCTGGTCAGCAGGCATTTATGCTGTGTTCAGTTGCAGTAACTCGGCAATGCCTGTTTTCACGGAGGATGTGTGTGTGCCCACATGTGCTGTTGACATGATCCACGTAGATTCAGTGTCCATCCTGACTTGCTCAACTTTCGAGAACATGAAAGAACAGTCAGACAAAAAGTCCAGAGGGCACACTGAAGGATTCTTACAGGAAGCTTATTGCCTGTCTCCTTTGGCTAATTTGCAAAAGCATTTTTTGATTTAAAACAGAAGGAAGGAGAATCCCTGGGAGAAAACTCACATCCACTAATGCTCCTTCTGGAGTGAGTTATGAAAGAAAGCCCCAGATGGATTAGAGACGAAGGTTAAACTTTGAGACACTGATTTATTGAAAAGGTAAAGATAAAAGAACAAAAGTGCGCTGAATGCTATGTCCATGTGTCCTTTCTGCCCCATACCCCATGCATTCCAGTAACTTAGGATCTCTAAAAGGAATATGTGTTTCTATAGAGGTGAATTCATGAAGATCCCTAAAGATAATCTTCTTTGGAAAAAATTGAAATGATCATTCTAACTGGATTCTCCAATTAGACAAAAATGGACAAACTTTAAACAAGATATTTCAGTTTGAAAACAGCAAGGCCAACAGAGCTATCTGGGGGCAATGGTATCCAAGCCTAGGCTGGCATTCTGGAAAAATATTTTTGTGTCCAGTGAATTCAGTGATGTTTAATACCATAGTTCATCAATTTGAAGTTACCCATTATTTTTGCATTTCTGCAGTCATTTTATAGCCAACAAAATCTTACTATTACTGCAGGCCAGGTGAGAGTTGGGTCCAGTTGTCACTGAATACTCATTCACGGACCTGGTTATTATCCCTGGTGGTGCAGCCTGATAGCCATAACTTCATAATATTTCAGTCAATACACCTTGTAAGGCCCATTTGAGAAAAGGATATGCATACTGATTCTTTTTTGAAAAGCTTCTGTTGACACTATCTGGTAAGACCAAATAAAGCACCTTCATCTAAACTTGCAGAATTGGAGGCAGTGGGTTGGAAGAAAGTTCTGGGCAAAATAATGGTGCACCTTTAAGAAATGCTGCATCATTTTGGGCACATGGGTGGTTCAGTTGGTTAAGCCACACTGCCTTCAGCTCAGGTCATGATCCTGGAGTCCCAGGATTGAGTCCCACATCAGGCTTCCAGCTCTGCGGGGAGTCTGCTTCTCCCTCTGACCCTCTCCTCTCTTTTGTTCTCTCACTCTCTCTCTCTCTCAAATAAATAAATAAAATCTTTTTTTAAAAAAAAGAAATGTTGCATCATTAACATGCTTGAGGATGAGGACATAGAAGATAATAAATTTAAATCTTTACATATATTCTAAATATCACTACTTTAATATTTATCTTTGTTTTTCTCATTTTCTTCCTAAATTCCAGGTAATAATCATGCATCCACACAGCTGTCATCTGGTAGTGTTGTCTGAATGGCTGATGAAGATGTGGTGATCAAGTGAACTTCGGAGAACACACTGAAAAGAAAAAAACTTTACAGGATTCTTCAAAAAGTGGTTCTTTAAAAATGAGGTATAGTGAATGAACATGTTAATAGATCCACTTAATGGTTTCTGTATTCACACTCTTTGCAATGTGACTACATCAAGAACTGGGAACCCATGTCTCTATCCCTTGAAGCTGGGCAGGCCTTGTGATTATTTTGACCAAAGAAATAAGGTGGCAGGTGATGGTATGCCAATTCTAAGACTAGGTCTGCAGAGGTCTGACACATTTATGCCTTCTCTCAGAATAGACAGGCCTGGGATAGCCTGATTGAGTATGACAGACCATGTGGAAAAGAGGCCAGTTGTCCTCTCAGAGGCATCCTAGACTATCCCATAGCCAACTTTCAAGCATGCCAGACAACTCAGCCAAGACCAACAGAGTTAGCTTACCTTATATATAGCTAGCTGAACACCTATGATTAAACCTAGTTAGGAACACAATTGCCCAACTGACCTACAGACTCATAAGCCATTAAAAATGCTTATTGTTTTAAGCCACCAAGATATGGGGTGATTTGTTACACAGCAATAGCTCACTGATACATGAGGGGCAGCATATGTTTTTCATATAAAATCAGGTCACTGTGAAGTCCACAGGAAGATGCTTTTTCTGAAGGTGTTTTGAAGCTTTTTAATCCCACATATCCATCTATTTCTGCATTTCCCAGGAGTAGAAATACTGAAATTCTGTAAGACAGGCTGCTCTTGAGATATTTTCAACTTAGCTGGAATCAGGATTTGCCAGAAATGTCGTGAGACAGCTTGTTTAAGTGAGATTTCCTGCTCGGTTTCTTTTTTTAAAAGAGAGAGAGAAAAAGAAAGAAAAAATAATGATTTTGGATGGAATTCATCTGTTCTGGACACATTTTGACATGTAGTGGAGGGGAACCAATATATAAGGATCTTCGAGTTCTTTAGAAACTTTGGCAAAGTCCTAAACCACCTGGAAATTTATGAAATTGAATGTTTGAAGTATGATTTTAAATTAATAACACTGACATCACAAATTGCTTGCACAAATCAGTCCCTCACTACTCAAAAACATTCTGTTTACAGATTGCTCTGTCTTCCTAGGGCTGTTTTTTATTTAGGCTAGATATGTTCTTTTACTATCTTGCTTGTAAATTACTGGAAGATTGTCCTCATTTCTTTTTAGACTTCACACCGAAAGGTGAGTTTTAGATACCTTACTGTTTGGTTAATATTTTACATTTCAATTTTTCAGTTCAAGCCAAGGAACCAGAGAAGGGTATGAATAAAACTTAAGCTATAGGTGAACATTTGAAAAAAGAAAGAGCAAAGGATGAATATGTATGAAACTTATTTAAAATGCCATATTTATGAGGAGAGGAAAAATATTGGAGCCTCGCTTTCCCTTTACATATTTTCAAAACACCACATGGGATTGAGTGGGACCAAGTGAAAAGTATAAAATTTGTTGAGTGTGGCGGGTGTTTTAGTTTGGTGGTGCAGTAAAAAGTTGGCAATGTGAATCATCTGGGGCTGTGGGTAGAAAGTTACACTGAGGCCTTGGGTTTAAGGAAAGACATGGGTTCTCTAGTGCCTGATTTTCAATGGGACGCTCAGTAGAATGTCCTCTTTCTATGTCAATTTGTTTCACTCTAGAGGCCAAGAACACAGAGGCCATGAGTTGCTCCTCTGTGGGCCAGAATATGGGTTTACAGCATCCTTATTTCCTCTGAGTCTGCTCTGTACCTGTACCAAATCCAAGGAATGGAGATCATAAGGCCACCTTGTTACAGTAGACCATGAAAGAGAAGAAAGGGCCAAAGGTAACAATTAACTCAAGGGATTTTAACCATCTGGCAATAATTTTGCCTATTCTGTGATCAGGTTAGGCCTTGAGTGGTTGAAAAAAGAAAACAAGGGACCACAGTCTGTACGCTCTCACCCAAATATTCCACATATGGTGGCCCAAACCATGAAAAACCACACAGGCATGGGAGACATGGACAGAGTTGTTAGTTTTCATGAAGAGGATTCCCATTAAATAAAATATGGATAGCTGTTCTTTGAGAGTCCAGACAGCAATAAGTATGAGTAATGTAGATGCACATACTAACATAGAAAAGTCTCCAATACATATAATTGAGTTACAAAAAAGCTTCAAATTTTGATCTGTGATGTAATACCACTCAGTATCATTATAAACCACCTAAACAAAACTATGTATCTCTACCTTGTAAATATAAAATTCAGACAAAAAGACTGGGTGGCATGTACAAAATACCTCCACAAAGGAATGGAGGCTGGTCAGGAAGTGTTTTCCTATCTCATTACTTAAACACATTTATGCACTAACTGAATTAAGGAAACAAATTAAAAATAATTGAAGTAGGTGAATTATGGGCATAAATAAACATTCGCTTCTCCTCACCATACACATAAAAACAAAGGTAGTCCTCTTCAGGTTCCTTCTTTTCTGTTTGTAAAAATAAGACTCACAGATGTACTTCAAATTTCATTGAAATAGGTACTTTTCTTCATTTCCATAAACATTTTTTAAGGTGCCCTCCCCTCCCCTTTCCTGATCTCTCTTCTTCCTTTTCAATTCCAGTATTATGCATGTTCTCCAAGGTCTGTCCATAGACTCCTCTCCCTTTTTCTGGGAACTTTTACCCATTTCCACAGAATCCAAGATAACCTCTCACAGAACAATTTTCTTAATCTCTGTTTCCACCTTTGCTTTTCCTCCTCTATTAAGCATCCCCACTTTGCACTTTCTATTACCATTTTTTTCAACATTTTAAATACATATTATATGACAAAATGATAAAATTTTTTATATATTTGGCTAAACACACTTTTAAAGTTTTAAATTTTAATTCCAGTTAGTTAGCATACAGTATTATATTACTTTCAGGTACATAGTATGGTAATCTAACCGCTCCATATATCACCCATGCTACCCACAGCTGATATCATCCTCAATGAGGAAAACTGAAAACTTTTCCTCTCTGGGCAGGAACAAGTCAGGGATGGCCACTCTCATCATTGTTATTTAGCATAGTACTAGAAGTCCTAGCCACAGCAATCACAGAACAAGAAGAAATAAAAGGCATCCAAATTGGTAAAGAAGAAGTAAAACTCTCACTATTTGCAGGTGACATGATACTCTACACAGAAAACTCAAAAGACTCCCCACAAAACTGCTGGAGCTGAAACACAAATTCAGTGAAGTCATAGGATACAAAATCAATATACAGAAATCTACTGCCATTTTTAGTTCAGTTTTTTTTTTAAACCTAAATTCATCTCTCTTCATATCTTCAATGGGTTGTTCATCCCACCATCCTAAGTTCAACTAAAGACTTAGAAGGCTGGTTTACTCTGTAATTCCCCTTTCCTATCTTCCTCACCACTCACAGTGCCCCATCCAGTCTTCCTTCCCAATGTCTTTTGTATCTGTGGTTTCATCTTCATCTGTACATTTCCTTATTGGATTCTCTCAACCAAAAGCACAAAAAAACACTAAGTGGAAACTTAAGCCACTTCTTTCAACAACTGATGGCCTCCCAATGTTTATTTATTTTCCTGTTCAGTCTGATCTACAATGGTTATTTTGGTTTTCATTGCATGCAATCACTAAGAATTTACCAAGTACCAGTTTCACAATCAGACATGGGAGATATTATAAACATAGAAGACATGGGCTCTTCCTTTGAGGAACTAATTGATAAAAGAAATTAATAAATAAAAGGAGCAGCTTGAAACAAATTTCAAAGTGGTATACAATATGTACAAAACTCAGTGGAAATGAAATCCATGAAGTTCTCCTCCTCTCTTCTTTACTTCTACAAACATTAATTATCTACTATGTGCCAGACACTAACATGGGACTACGAATATAACATAAATAAATCAGATAATTCCTTGCCCTTGTGAGACTTTTATTCAAGTGCAGGGAAAAAGATACCTAACAGGTAAGCAGATAATTAAGATGGTTTCCAAGAGTAACAAATGCTGTAAGAAAAGAAAATCATATAGGATGATATGTCAAAAAGGACCTGGAGATGAAATTTAGCTAGAAAGTTCAGGGAAGCCCTCTCTGAAGAGCTGATATTTGAGTTTACACCTGAATGTGGAAAGGAGCCAGCTATGGGGAAATCTAAATGTAGAAAATCCCAGGCTGGACTTACTCTATGAGCAAATGTGCAAGATGATCATGAGACTGGTGAGCTTCAGGAACTGCCCAATGAAAGAGGTGCTCAAGAGTGATAAGAAATATACTGGGTGTACTGAATGCCATAGGCCACAAATCTATCAACAGCTGGGAATTTAGGACATAACCTGTTTGGAGGAAGTAAAGTATCCTTAGATGGAAATTCTAAATAACCTCTCTATGACCCTAGCAAGGCCCTTTCTGACTACACAGACTGGGAAAAGGCCCTCCAGTACCCTCCATATTCTATGATATAGCATTTAAGTCAGATAAACAGGGAAAAGAAGAAGGAATTTGCCAGGGAAGGGAAGAGCTAAGTGAATCAACGTTTTCCTAATCGGTTTCCAGAGGCATTTGTCTATACAAGAATGAGATGTTTGATATTCTGGTTGAGTAAGTTCTTGATTCCAGGTCATCAATTATGATAATAGAACAAATCAAAAAGTTTCCAGCAAACAGAAATTCTTCATTTCCTGGCTCCTACTCAAGTTTATTGATTGGACTATTGGGTAAGACAATAAATTTCATGTAGAAATGTTAGAAAAGCTTTTGGCTGGGCCCTTGGCTCTTTGCAATCTCAAAAATGGTTTGAGGTGCCTGTAATAATTTGGATCATTCATCCCTCTCTCTTCTGCCCATAGACAGAGACTGGTGCTTTATGGATAAAACTATGTTCACTCTTGTCATGGGAGGAATGGCTGGCCATATATATTTTATATTGAATTAAACGTATCTACCACCTTCATTTTCTTCCAACATATTCCTTCCACTTGTCTTCTAAAATGCTAAAATTGCTAATCATTAGAGTTATAAAATATGAGTTTTTCTTAAATAAATATATGTTCCCAGGATGGGGGGCATGGTTGTGTGATTTATCTTTATAAATAGGTTCATGTTAATATTCATATCTATACACATAGAGGGATTGTGTCAGGGATGGTGCCCCTCCCGCCATATCCAAGCCACCTGAAAACTTTGGAGGTACCTGTGAATGTGAATGAAAGCCCCTCTGGGCTTTCCCCGCCTAGAATCCGGAAAGCCACGTACCCTGTGGGTCAGGGCAATATGTCCTTTGTGTGCTTATTCAAGACATATAGTTCCATTCAATGCTCCTCCCGGTAATCATATCTCTGTATCTCTTATCTGTATTTCTTGATCCCTGTGCCTCAATGGTCTCAACTTCTGAGTTAAAGCAATCACTCTGTACCCTGCAGTAACAATGCTAATCCTGTCTCTAGGGCGGGTACAAAAGCAGTTAAAGATTTAACTGCACCACCCAACTTCCTCACTTTTAAATAATAAAAGACTGGAGCCCCTGTCAGTCAAGAGAGACAAAGGCAGAGGGCCTTCAAGGAGGCAGCGAGAGAGCTTTGAGGAGAGAGCAAGAGAGCTGGAAAACAGCAAGAGAGCCTGCAAAGAGACAGAAACAGAGAAGCAAAGCAAGCAGCAGAAAGAGAAGCAGACAGAGAGTAGAGAGACAGAAGAAGAAGAGAAGTAGAGCAAGAGGGCCAAAGCCAGCTCTAGAGAGCTAGAGCTAGAAAGCCAAAGCTAAAAAGCCAGAGCGTGAGGCTGAGCCTGTTTCATAGGTCTCTCCTGACTGACCTCGGGTCTGTCAGCTTGCATTAGATTTCCGTGTCCGAGTCATTATTTCTCCCGCCAGACATCCCGCGGTTTGGGACCCACATCTCTGCCGAGGCTGGCTCCTCCCGCGGTGACAGGATTGTACAAAGTGCTCAAAATTACATAATATTTGGAGTCCAAAGACCCAAGTTCAAGACCCATCTCTTCTTCTCAATAGCTGTGTGATTTAGCAAATCACTTAATTTCTATAAACCAAGTTTCCTTCTCTATTAAACTTAAACTTCATGTGACATTTACATGAGTATTGTTTTATAAACGTTAAAATATCAAATAAATGCAAAAATTTGTAAATAATATTAACTGATTTTTTTTAAGATTGATTTTATCATTTTGGAAGTCACTGGAATTCTGAGTATTTTAAGCAGTGAAATCCTGTGGCCTTTATATAAATTTGAAATATAATGAAAAGAATAGTGTTTAGTGCTTACTTACGATGTGTTGGTAAACATGCTAGTACCTTGCAAATATTGTCATTTCATCCTCACCACAGTAGTGAGGTAGTTATACCCAAAACACAATGAGAAATTAGTTATGTAAGTTAATTTCCTCCCTAAGACCATATATTAGTAACTAGTAGAGCTCTTCAGAGCCCAAGGACTTAGAAATCCAGGAGCTCTGATTGTCCTCGCCACAGCCCACCAGTGCTGGATTTTAGAAAGAAGCCAGGGTTGTAAGACTTGAGAAAATACAACTCAAGGCAAGTATTGAAGGTGATAGGAGGTAGAAAAAGAGTGATGACTTGGAGAGAAAATTGGAAAATATTCTCATGTTATTCTCAATTTTGCTTGCAGGTATCACTTTGTAAATACATACCTTTTTTTTTCAGTTATAATATCCTTCTTATATTGTATATTTGGTACCAAGATGAAATGACACCCCCAGTCTCTGTTCTCTCCAACATAATTCCCTACTAGACTCCATTCCATGACTTGAACCCAAAGGAAGAGCATTGTGATCTTTGTCACATTTCTTACCTCTAACATTCACGCTATTGCATGATTTTGTCTTCAAGCCACGTGCATTAAACTCCTAATACTTTAAACTTCTACTTACAAGATAATAATTTTTTTTGAGAGCCAAAAATGTTCTTTTTCTGAAATTTCACTTTAGGTACTAGCTCAAGACTGGGAATATAGTAACTAATTGATAAATACTCATAGATGGATTCTATTAAAGGGATTGGGACTGTGAGTAAGCATAAATTACACTCTCCTTATACCAAATATTTAATTTATTTGGCAAATTGGCTGAATTTTTTCAACCATTCCATCTTAGGATTTTATACATTGTTGAATGGCATGGGGAAAAAAAGCAAGAACAAATTTCTCAGATACCTAAAATATGAATAGTCTGCAGACATGTTGGGTGGTCTATTCGTGCTTGGTCTATTCGTGTTTGGATGGCTGAATGGAGACCTCCTTCAATAAAAGTTTCTTGAATAGGAACCCTCTTAAAAGTGCCTCCTTCTTGAACTCTAAGTGTTGATTATCCCTCCTAGAAATCCCTCTTTGATACCTTTAACTGACATAACTTTTCATTAACTGAAATTCACCCCAGTTTTGGCTGTGTCTCCTCCCTCTGAAATCTGAAAGAATGTTCCATCTTTCCCACTAAGTAGAATACTTCCTTGTGGAGCCCACTTCTTTAAATATGAGAATCCTACTACCTGGACTGTTTGGACTGTAAATTCTTGGGGGAATAAAGATCATGTCTTCTTTGGGTCACCTCTGCAGAAAGGATTCCAAGTCCTACATAATATGGCTTAAGTCCAGGCTTCCTAAAGGAACTTTCTAAAGTTCCTTTAGGAAGCCTGTTCTTAATACTCCTGCCCAGAGACATACATCTTCCTTATTCAAATCCCTCATATATATTTTAACTAGTACTATTTGCTTCATGGTCTTAATTACTTGATGTGACTGTATTTTATATTTCAAATAATGATTTCAAATCCTTTAAGATAAAGGCCATAAATTTATTTTCTATGCATTTCTTACAGTGCCTAGCCATGGTTTGGGAGAGGGAGAAGTGTTAATTTCTCAGTAAATTATAATGAATGAATTGCATGAATACATTCATGAATGAATGAATTTCTCTTATTGCGACTACATAGCAGCATGGCATTTATAATTTCTCCCCTGGCATTTTAGTTGGCTTAGTGAATTTTATTGGCTAATTACTGTACAAATGATTTCTATATCTGTCGGCCACCATTTAAAAAAATTAGAGAGCAGAATGACTATTTGTAAAAACACCTTTCCTTTTCACAGGAAAACTCAGCCTCTTACCTTCTTCCACCTGTGCTTGAGAATCTGCCCTCTCTCACTAGTAAAAATGATTGAAAAGCACCTTGAAAATACAAAGTGCCATATAAATGCTAACTGAGGCAATAGTAAAACAGTAATAATAACTGTTTGCTGATAAACGTCACTTTCAGGCCCAGGGGAGACATTTCGCTGGGGAAGCAGAATGGGTCCTGTGCTTATCCCTGGGCCATACCTTGCTCTGAATCACCCAGTTCTCTCTCCATTTGGACACCGTCATTTGCAATGGTCATGAAATAGTACTGGTATGTAAAATTATTGTCATCATCCACGTTGTAGAACGCAATGTGTAGCCAAGTAATCCATTCCCTGAAAATCACCAGGGTTCCCTCACTCAAGCAGATCATTTAGAAGATAAATAGGCTTGGGAGGTAGTGCACAAGGACTGCTCAGCTCTTGCTGGCCACAGATCAGCTCTGGATGTAGCTGCAGCGTTCATTCCAGTTTTGCTTAGCCCTGAGCTGAGTTGTATCAAAAAACAGACTCAGTGCAGATCCAGGAGAGTTATCAGCCAATATGATGGGATTTGAGAGGATTTTGGGGAGTCTCTTGTCATGGACTTCCTCTGTGTGTCTGTATCTTTTTCTCTGATGAGAAATATGAAAGCAGGAACACAGAGAATGGGAGTCAGGGCAGAGTTTAAAGGGAGACTGGTATAAGAAAGGAATCCAGAGCATCAAATGCAGACCTAAGACTGCATACCTGTGGGAGATGAAGAGGGTGTTTTAAGCAGTCCCTTCCAGAGTCCTGCAAGTGAGAGAGGAGGTGCGGAGCCTTCTGACACACCGTGCTTTAGCCATGGAAGGACAGGGAGGACATGTGAGGAAGGGCAGTCCAGGTATGATGAAGAGAGTGTTGTCCATACTGATTATATGAAAGATGACCTTCCCAGTAAATGTTTACAATCAGACAAATCATTGTCATTCTCCTGCATGTGCCCCTCTTCCTCTGCTCAGGTCCCATGGTACTCCTAGGTCCTCTTCTCTTCTCTCTGCAGTGTCTAGTTGAATCTGTCCTTTCCTTTCTGTCTCCATGGCTACCACGACAATTCACCTGGATGCCCCACATGGAACTCACTCTATTTATCCAAAAGGACTTAATAGCTTCAACTTTTCAGAACTAGTTCTGTTGCCTTCCTATAGTGACTTGTATTACCAGTCCTTGTCACTTTATCAGAATCTAGTTGTCATTCTTAATTCCTTCCCTCTTTCCCTGCTTTCTGCTTCCCATATACTGTTAGTGAACCTCTGATTTATCTTCTATTCACCCCCTCCTCTCCATTCTCAGTGTTACTCCCAGAGATGAACACCTTGTGATAAAAGAACATGAAATGTTCTGAGCTGACTTTACCTCCAGTTTTATAGGCTAGAGAGAGGGACTGCTGTGAAGTTGGAATCTTCTTGCATAAGGAGGGGTTTCAGAAAGAAGCTGAGTGTAAGTGAAGTATCTTATAGAGAATAAAGACAAAAAACAGCCTTTCATTTATTTTCATATATACTCTTCAGGCCCAAGACCAAAGACTTAAGAAGAATTTTTAAATATATGATAACATTTAAGGTTTTCAGTTATTGATGGTCTTGATATCTTCCTACCTATTCCCCTGAAGTAGTAGCAGTATGGTCTTCATAAGGAAAGGACTTATCTTCAGGGGTAGTAAGGAAGTGAGCTACTGGTTGTAATGTGGAAAATATATGCCAGTCTTTGGGGCAGGAACCCTAAAGGGTACAGTGAGTTATTGCAGCTACCAAGTGTAGAGAAGACTAGAAGAAGCCTGTATTTCAGTCTTTTCCACTCTTCTGTCCCCAGAAAGAAACACACAGAGGAGGGACAAGGCCCATGGGATTCTTATGTACCAGGTACTTTATATATGGTATCTCTGGTGTGCATAAACCCTTCATTTAGACAGACTTATGTTCTTATTATAGACAAGGAAACTGAGGATCAGTGGCAGAGTGGACACCTATTATTTTTTCCATGGCCAATGCTCCTCCTCCCATTTCTATTCCTTCTTCATCTGATGAGGCTATCAATCACCAGCTTCTCTTGTGCCAAGTCCAGACATGTGATCCAGACTGACCAATCAAAATGCTGGATTCCTCTGCTGAGGGGTCCAGCAGGGTTTTGTGATCCAGAAGATCAAAGTCTTTCTCAGGGATTGATGAAGATACTTTGAAAGAGAAGATTTCCCTCCTTCTAATAGATGAGCTAGCAGGGCCACATGGGCCCAGTACCTTTGCTACCATGGGGAATGAACCTGTTAGGATTAAAGCCAGGAAAAGAAGAGATCCAAGAGATATGATGGAGTCTATGACAGAGATGAAGGAAGTTATGGAGTTCCTAAAAGGCTTCCTTCAGTTCTTTACTGAAATATGATCTTCTCAGATCACCTGGTAAAAAAAAATAAAATAAATAGCCACTCCTATCATGTCCAACTTTATGAATTCTTCTCCATAGCACTTATCACCATCTGTCATGCTATGTGGTTTGTTAATTTTTGTGTCCTCAGCACCTCAGACAGCTCTTGACCCAAAGTAGACCCTTAGCTAAAATTTATGGCATGAATGTGTAAATGAGTCATTTGAACTAATGGCTCTAGCTCTGACTAAATCATTCTCCAGCCCTTGGACTTCCCAGTCACACAAGCTAATATTGTCCCTTTTCTACATAAGCAAGCTTGATTTGAATTTTTTTTATTTGAAAATAAGAGACCTCACTAATAAGAAGATGGAGTACCACATCACAGTCTCACAGCTGGTGCATGGTAGAACCAGAGGTGAACTCAGGTCTCAAGATCTGGGACCAATGCTTTTCTAGATGCCAGTGTCCTGCTGAGGTATGAGCCATTTACTCTCTGAGAGTTCAGCCTGAGAGACTTTCAGAGATAATTTTTCCCAGCAGCTGACACATGGGCAGCTGGTGAGAGAAAGGCTCAAAAGGTAGAGGTAGGAGCCTGAAAATAAATGTATTTTGGAAAGGGTCAAGATGTGATGATTTCCCTTTGTTCAAATTGGCTTCATTAATTCACTCTTTCACCAGGACCAATTATCTTGATAAAGGCATTTATGATTTATTTAGATTTCTCTAAGATTTAGCAGAGGCTATATCTGGGAAAAACAAAAACAAAAATAGAAATTCTAAAAAAAAAAAAAAAAAAAAACAGCTCCCTGGGGCCAGGCAGGTCTATGATGACCAAGTGAAAACTTTATAGAATTTTCATGGGGGTGGGGGAGGATGCAGGCCTGGTTTACCCTTGCTGAGGCTGGAATTATATGGTAATAGATAGATTATTCCATATACATTTGAAATAAAATATATGACTAAACTAAATTTTAGTTATGGATATTGATTTTATTGACCCAAACCTCCTCCTTACAAACTCCTTGGTTTGTCTAACAGAAACGTTACCATTTGACCAGGGTAAACAGGAATGAGGCCTAGAGGTCCATGCAAAGAATGAGCAAAGAAGGCCATAGACTCTTTTCCTGAGACAGAGGGTGCTGAATTAAGACATCATTAAAGTTTGTCATTTGTGTTCCCAGGATTACTACCCATTCAGTTTCTCTTCCCCTAGACTCCTTGTTCCCCTCTCAGCACCTGCTCTCAGATCTTTCATTTATAACAAGCTATAAATGACCAAAATCAGTCTAAACCACAGCTCTTCCAAGGGAGATTTACACTTTGATACAAAGAAGAACTCCATTTAAGCTAAAACTATGCACTTCAGTGGGAGAATTGCAGGTACAGTGACCAGCTGGGGAGTACTGGGAGTTCTTGGAGTGTTTATATTATCTTTGAAGCCTTCTTATGCAGGCAGATGTCAATCAACTCATTGTACCAGACATGGAAGTTTGGGTATTTTTCAATTCAAGTGGGACTAGAGATAATACTTCAGCCACTTTGATAGATATTAGCATTTAGGTTCTAAGGTGCTTTTAGTGAAACTTGAAGCTGTGCCAGGGCATTGTTAATGGGTGTACTCTGAGTGGGGCAGGTGAGCCCAGCAAGCTGAGAAGGCAGGGCTTTCAGGATGAGGCATGGCATGCTGCAATTTTGGATGTTAAGGGTAGGATATCTGGACTTGATCTACCACTGGGAGGATCAGTTTGCTTTTCTTTTGTAGAGCTTCCCCAGGATATAGAAACTCAGCATACAACACATCTCCTCTCATTTTGAGTCTCCAACTCCAGTGGTTTTTCTCTTGACCCATTTCAATGTACTCCCTCCAGACTATATTCTCATCATATCACATGACCAGACATATTCTCTAGTCAAAGTATTCCTCTACTGTAGGCACCCCTTCTGCTTCTGCTTCTTTGACCAGCTATATCATTTCCCTCTGAACTAGAAAACCCCTTTGCTCTCCCCATCTATCTACATTCAGCCCTGCCTTTTGAACTCTCCAATTTTAATCCTTTCACCTGGGGGAGGGATCATTTTATGATTTATTTAAATTTCTCTAAGCTTTAGTGGAGGCTACGTCTTGGAAAAACAAAAACAAAAACAAAAAAGGACTAATAGGTACAGCCCATTAAATAGATATTTTGTAAGGATTGTATGACTTAATGTAAGTAGATGAGATAAGGCTTCCACAGTGCTTTGGCTTCATTTGGGGTGAGCAATCAACAAGTGGTGGCTCCTAGTGTAAGGGATGGTGACTGTGATAGCAGTAGCAGATGAGACACAGGGAAATTCTTCCCATCTTTCCACACTTGCTGTACACAGCCTTCCTAACTATCCTGTCATTGCTTAGTAGCTGCCTATAAGGTGCATGGTGTCAGGTTTTCTTAGAAACAAATTAATATACTAGGTTTAAATTTTCTCCCTGTTTTTTCACTTCTCACTTGGGAAAAGTCTTGTCCCTTGAGGAAAGCAAGTCATGACTCTCCATTTCTCTTCCATCTTCTTTAAGTGAAGAGTTGAGTAGATAATTTAGGTCAGGTTTTTCTCTGTACAGCTGGAAATTTGTTTTCCTTTCTCTGTCTTTGCAAGGATACCTGAACCTACCTTTCCCAGGCATTGGAATTGGGAACGGGCACAAGGGGAGTGCCCATTGAATTTCTGCTTTCATCTACCTTTCATCAGACTCATGTGACAGTCTCAGGTGCTTCCTCAGCTCTTAATAAATGGATAATTTTACATATACTATGAAATTGTTCCTTATATGTCTAGCTTACCTGAAAGTACAATGGGAGGATAAACTTCATCCAAGGCAGAATTCTGGTTGGCTGTTTTTCTGTTGTACTACCCAAACCAGATACTTAACCTCCCTTATTCCTACCACTTCCACTATTATCCCCTCTGTCATTACCATTCCAGCCAACCAGACCTTGTTCTGCTCAAGGATATAAAGATATTTATTTGCATTTCAAACTGTTCATTCTGGTGATAGTATGAAATTAAGTAGGGAAGCAATAATCCAAGTGATAAATAATGAGAATGTCAAGATTGAAAGAAGAAAACAGCACTAAGAAACAGCAGGGGATGGAATGGAGAAGACATGAGGAAGGGCTGCATGACAGAGTGTTCTAGGCAATAGATGGGAATTGGGAATAGATGGTGGTAGTATTTGTCAAGCAGGAAATCCAGGAAGTAATCACATTCTGGAGAGAAGATAACAAGCCATTTAAGACCACTAGATATATAACAATTCTGCTTTGCATATCAAGCCTGAGTCAAAATATTAAAATAAATACCTCTGCAACACCATAATGCCCTAGGCACCATATTATGCCATCTTATCCATGTTAAATGTGCATATTTTGCAAAGTGACATTCTCTTGTTTGCTTGCACTAAAAATCCCATACACCTAATCTAAATTATATGCCTAAAATTTCAATATATCATTCCTAGTGATTATTTTGATAAACTAATTCACATTCACATGTTAGTAACCAATAGTAATGCATATTAGTTTTCCTCTCCCACTAGTGTTTTAGAAAAGTGGGTTCAACTCAGAAAATTGAATTCCAGTGGTAGAATTTTCTGGGCACCTATTGAAGCAGTGGTGAAGTTTTAAGATTTTCATCCCTAAATGAGTGTGTGAATATAGTTATATGGTCTTTTTGTAATCTTCCACCATTGAACCATGAAGGTGTCACCTACATTTTTAATTGTAGGGCAAGCAGCATTGTGCATTCTCATATGCCTCTTTGCCTTTGTGCTAGCTAAGGTGGGAAGCAAATCTGTTTTCTTCTTCTTCTTTCCTTTATATATATATGGTAGGTTCTGAATAATGGCCACACTGATAATACTTCTAATTAAACATTCAGCATCCTTAACTTTCTTGGAAAATACCAGCTTTTAGAAGTAGTTTAAATGTAATATTCAATTTGATTAAATAAGTCTGATATATTTGTATTTTCTTTTAATTTATCAAGCGGCTATTGATTTCTTGGTTGATCAATATCAGCATTTCTTAAGTTGAAGTGACTGTTCATCAGTCAACTATGACTTTACAAATTAAGGCATTAAAAAAATATTAACTATAGGTGTGTCCACATGTTGAGTTTCATTTTATTAGCCATGTATTGAAGCAGAATTCATGTTTAGTCTCACAAACTAGAAACATTTATTCAATATGCTCTCTAAACTCATAGTTTACCTTACTTCATATTAACTATTTGTGCATAAAGAATAGTATGGCCCTAGTACACTTTGCAAAAGTTGTGTGTTGAAGACCTATGCTTAGTTGTAGTCTCCTATGGATGTGTGACAGGCAACCTCCTATTTCCCGTTGTTTGACAAATTTGTACAGACTTCTCTAGCTAAAAATATCTTCTTCTTGGCTGACAGTCATGTTGTCTGAAATTATCAGTTTCATAGATGTGGGGAGTCCCTCAACAAAGACGATGCTTTTGGAGCTTCCATTTGGTGCTAGAATTCTTTCTACTACATTCCCCCACCCCCCAATAGATTTTTAAAAGAAATTTCTTATGCCTATTGGACCTGAATTTATTATCTATAACTTGGTTGCAGGGATGATTTTTGTACTTTCTAGAACACCCTCTTTTCTGATATTTTAAACAATTATCCTACTGCTACATAATTCCACTGCTGGAGCTCCATTTCTTGGAATTTCTTTCCCTTAGATTTTCTTGAAAAAAGCAAACAGATGTGTGAGAGACACTGCTTCACCTTTCTATTAAAGTGTAATGTCACAAGAAATTAATAATGGTTTTCTGGAGAGAGATATCTGTCCTAATTCTGAACATCAGTAGCATAGAAAGAATAGTGGCAAGAAGATACGACAATGTTCTTCCAGCCTGGTTATAAGAGTTCACCAACTACCACTGTTTCTACATCCTAGTTACAAAATAGCAACAGCTGGGGAGTAGAGGTGTTATAACTACCTAAACTGTGATAGGACATAGCATCCAAGAACCAAGCTACAGGAAGGATGAAAAAGTTACAGTTTTAATTATTTTCTAATAGTGAAATATTATAAATGTTCTATCAATATGAAAGATAAAAAAAAAGATGACTGTTCTCTATAAAAGCACATACCATTTCTATCTCAAACCATGCCTCACCAGTCAGCTTTTCTGCTTATTTTGGTAAGGGCAGAGTGTTGTACCATGGGATGATATTGTTATGTGATCCCATCTCTACTCTTTGCTCCTACTACATTGCTATGCTGTAAACGTGGTCTGTGAATAATAATGAGAGCAAAAAGGGACATGTGGACAGTTCAGGGTGAATGAGTTCCATAAGAGGAACATGATAAACATTATTACTCCTGGGTGATGAGAATCAAAGACAGCAATATTTCAACATCATCACCATCTCACCATGGTCATCACAACCACCAGAGTTTTCTTCCTTACATCTGCCCAACCCACTTTCGCAATAGTCCTTCACATTGCCTTCTGCTCTAGAGAAACTTTCCACCAATCTCCAATGTCATCAGATTTTCTCCTTCCCTGTTTCTGCCAAAATTTTATCCCTCTTTTATATCCAGATCAGAACCCATTCCTTCTTTGAACTTCTTCTTAATATAGTCTCAACACATGGGGTTCCCTTTCTCCCCTCAATTTTGTCCGTGTCATGTTGTTACCATGTCTAACAGACTTTCAAGTATATTATATTCCATTTATTGTATTAATAACTTATTCCCCCCATTGGAGAGTGAGCACATCTGGAGACACTGCTGCCGGATAGGGCAATATCTTAATAGGTACCATAGTCTCTTTTGTGAGGTGCCATAGATAGAATTTAAGAGGGACTCAGGGAGGTCTGGGCATGTCTGCTTAAGTCGGGGAATATCTTGGGAGGGAAATCACCATTACCACGGAGTTAAAAGGAGTTAGGCACAGAAAAATGAACTCTGAAAAATACTTCTTATGTGTGGGCAGGGACAGGAGTGGAATGGCAGGTATAGAATTAATTGCAGCATGGTATTTATTCACACTAAATGACTGGCACATACGAGGATGGTAGAGGAGTTATGTCAGGGGAGGGTGCTTTGTTGGGGCCCAGAGCTTCTAAAAAGAGCTAGCAGAAACTGAGAAGTTAGGCAATGTAACCAAGGGCACACAGCTCATAAGGACATGTGGTTATGTCTTGATCTGAGGCCCAAGTCTCTTTCCAACCTCACCATTCTGCGCCACTTTGGAGGCATTCAATTGAAGTTTGTTGAATGAATAAAAAATTGAAGAACAAGCTAAGGGTTTGAGGTAGGGCATTAACTATGGATTATATGCATCTCTTTAGGATAGAAAACAACTTTTCAGTAATAACATTCATTTGATTTTCATGAGATTTCTGGTTTTATAAAGTCTGCAAACCCTATTGATGATGGACATATTTCATGAATAAAACAGCTTTTTAAATACAAATTTAATATCTTAAAATGGGAGTACGATCACTCTTATTTATTAACAAGATTAGACCAAGCACCCTGCTATGCCTCTCTCTTTGCAACAGGGAGGAAACTCATTCAAGGCCACATGATTAGAATACATCACAGAGACAATATTCTTATTACTCAATATTTAAAAGCAATAATTTTAGGAGACTTAACCTCACGGATTTTCTAATACAGTAAAATTAAACAAAAAATACCCTAAATGCAGCTGATATAACCCCTTCATGTGCAATTAGCAAATATTAAACAGAAACTTTAATATTAGCATTATTCTTTATGCCCCAGTGAGTGGGATATTATTTAAATTGATATGACATTAGAGGATATAAATAATTCCTAAGTGTAGATTTAAACTGGAATTTCAGTCAGAGTTGAAATCAGTAAGTATTATCAATTCCCTATTTCCCAGTGTATCATTTATTACCAGCTCGAAGATTTTTTTCAAAGAGATTAAATTAGCATTAGAGCAATGATAAACATTATAAATAAATACAAAAATTGCTATTCTGAAAATCCAGTTGAAAAGAAAAATGAATTGGTGTGGTATCAAATTCCATCTTCCCTAGAAGAGCCCAGACACAGTTCTAAGCATAACTAATTCTCTATAACTTCTTCTGCAATCAAAACTGAAATATATTAAAACCTGAAAGTATAATTTCTTTATCTACTCTTCTAGATACACAAACTAAGATTCAGAAGTAGCTGTGGCATGAGGGGAATTCTGATTCACTTCACACCACTAGTTGGTCAAGGCAGGGAGGAGACAGCTCTAACTGAAATCTCAGAGTTGTTTTCCTGGCCTGAGGGCTTCCTGTGGCTTGTCTGAGGAGGAAGAGCCGAAGGTGACAATGGTGAACTTCCTGCCTTCCCAGGTATGTATGAACTTCTCAGCATACAGCCTAAGTTGTTAGGATGTACTACAACATTGGGCCTTTTCTAGTCTGAGTCTTAGAGTGGTTTCTGCAAAGGCAAATAGCTCATAAATCTCCACATCCTTTTTATACTGAAGATATGGTGCAGAGCAGTGACAGGGCGAGGCTCCACTAACATACATGTGGAAAATTAACACTTTTTGGGCTATGCTGGGTTACAACATGATTTCATACCTAGACATATTGGAGAGCCACCCAAATGGCATTATTTGAAGGTTTTCCAGAAAAAACAATCTAAATATCTATGAGGTGCTATCATGTCCAGTGTGTGCACTGCTAGCACATCACTGTGTTCTTTACAGTGTTTTCCCTTCAAGACCTGGGTCCTAAGGCTGAGTCTTGTCACCTAACTTGGCATTCAGTAGTCAATCACTGAGTTCCCCACTATTGTGTCTTCCCCAATGATCAGATTATATTCCTCAGTTTCTATCCTATCCCGTCTTGGCTTGCTTCCTCTCTCCAACCAGATGATTGATGTTGAGGCATCCATAATGCCTCCAAATGAAAGATAATTGAGAAATCACAAACAACAGTCCAACATGTTACACCATTGTGCTTCCTTCCTCCTTAAAATAAAGATACTCCTGAGAAGATAAACATGCAATTACTATATTTTCAGTATAGAGAAAATAGTCTCATGATGTATGAGGCTATGGACAATAAGTAACCAACAGGCAACTGACCTGAAAAAGATGGCAGGAAGTGCTACTGTTTTCAGTAATTTTACTATTTTCACTGTGCTGCCTGATAACTCTGGAACTATATTTCTTTTTTCTTCATTTTTAAAAAAAATTTTCCACCAGCACATATGGTAGAATTATACTAGAGGCTTTAGGCCTCCCATTTAACCTCAAAAATGAAGAGAAAGCAATTCAGTAGGTGGTTAAGAATATGTCATAGGCACAAACTCAGCTTAAGGCATTATGAATTTTCTGTGGAGAAAATGCATTTATTCATTCTGCTCTAAGTCAAGATGGCTGAAACCCATTATCTCAAACTTTGAAAAAATCCCCTTTGGGATGTGAATAGCCTATGAAATATTTCACTCAAAAATGAAATTTTTGGAGAGACTGAGGGTCCAGTTGAAACTGATGGTGTAGAGTTTAGGCTTGCAATCATCAAAGCTTTCTCTGAGCTTTCTAGATAGAAAGGGGCATAGAGAGTTAATGGGTGATATTATCCTAATTATTATTGTATAGCATAAGAGGGCCAATCTATTTTTGTAGAATAATAGCGCTAGGATGAGATTCGACAGCATCTGTCACAATAAATGCAAATATATAGAGAATTGACAATGAGCCATGATCTCATAAGTGATTCTATTTTCCATCTGAATAATGACAATGCTGCATTTCAAGCTCACATGACAGATACCTTCAGAGGCTCTCTGGGGTCAGCACTGGAGGCCCTTTCTAAATGCATTTGCAAGGGTGAATGTATTCTGACTTGGGAGTTTTCTAAAGCACTTTTTGTCCCTAGAGAATTTCCTAGGCACACATTTTTAGCTTAGGTCTTAAAACATTCCTTTTCATGGGCATTTATTAATTAGTTCTCATACACTCCCTTCTATACTAACAGCTTAAGGAAATGCAGAAGACATGGTTTCTGCCCTAAAGGAGTTTACAATCCTATTGGAGGAGACATGAGTAAATCTGATCATACTATCCCAAAGCGAAACAGGTATTAAGTTCTAACCTATGCCCTCTGCAGTAAGTGCTGTCTACAGAAGATCTTGGACTGGGGGCTCGGTAAAAGACTCACAGAAAAGGGGGACCTGAACTGTGCCCTAAGAGATAGAAATGGCTCCAAAAGAGAGGCAAGAATAAAGCAGTGAGAGGGCTTGAATAAGCACCCACATGGAAAATGCTGAGCAGTGCCAAGGCATGTGTGGATGGAGCACATCAAGGGTTACTGCTGAGCTCACTAGGACACTTGAACTAGCCTATCTTGAATGTTCATCAGTTATACAAGACCTTCATTCCTGTCCTCTTGCCTCCTCTCTGATTTTCACCGAATGTGATCAGGGCCTTTCTTATAAACCAGTGGATTAGGCAGAAGCAGACTCTTCCCATAGCATTGCAGGTTAACAGAAAGGGGAGGCAAGATACTGCACAGAAATAGCCACATGCCTTGTATTCTCTACTCATATTTCTAGAGGAGAGAGCGTTTGGGACAAAGGGACACTTGGCAGTAACCAATAACACATTGGCATTATGTGCTGGATCGACCACAGGTGTATATTCCTTTCCTGGGCCAGTGAAATGTTAATGAAATATTAATTAAACCCTGCCCTTCTTTGACGCCTTTAGGTCACAGATATTTGTCCAACTTACTTCTTTTCCACTGTGTACTTTACTCTCTCTCTTCTGCTTAGGAACATTTCAAGCAGATTTCTACAGCACTTCCCACCCTCTAAAACCACCATTGCTTTCTATACCTAAATAAATATGTCTTTTTGTTTGTTTCATTTTACAGTTATTTATAATAATAACAGTGAAAGAAATAGTTTTGTTTTGCAGATCTGCCATTTGCTAAGCACTAAGGAAAGTACATCTGCATTAGCTCATTTAGTCCCGTATAAAATGTGTGGGGGATATTGTCATACCTGGGCACAGAAGGTGAGGGCCTTGCTAAGGCATAATCACCAGAAAGTGGTAGATTGTGGACCCATGAAATTTAAGTGCTTGCTCTTTCAATCACACTGCACTTTCGCAGGGGAAACAAATATGGCAACATTGACTAAGTTAAAATAGTTCAAGGGACTACCCCAAATACTCAAAGCAGTTAGCTATTCCTTGTAATCAGTAATCAGTAAGTGGGGTGAAGTATATTTGCTCAGTTTTGATAGGCTTTGAAGAACTGCATACAGCCCAGAAGGGGTTACCTATGTGTGAAGTAGGGCAAGTGTAACTGATTTACTTCCCAGTCAATTATTATTTATTAGTGCTCCCTTGCCTTTCAATTCAGTTCAAGAAAGCCAGCCTCAGCTGAAGTAACTGGCTGATGTGGCCATTTCTGGGGGTCTGCAGTGGGAGTGTGAACTAAAATGTAAACCAATTACTCCAGTCAAAATTGTTGGGGGCCAAGGGACATGGAAGAGAGGACCAGCTTGTGAAAGGCATGGTGAACTAGGGCACGTTCCGATGAGATGACAATAGAACCGAGTCTCTCACAGGAAACTATCTACCCAGGAGACTAGATGAAGCCTTGGAGGACTAATATGTGGATAAGCTGCTGGTTCTCAAGTCTTCAGTCTGTTTATTTTCTTCCAGACCCTTGCTCTTTTTCTGTAGGATGAACCCTACAGTATCCTCTCTGTCTCTAGATTAGTCTCTTGAGTCCTACTGTTGGCCAATGCCCTGGTAAGAAAGGCAATTTCACACCTGGCTCATAGAAATCATCCCTTGAACTTTGGATTATCCAGGGGAGACCTCACATTGTAGCTTTTATTTCCCCAGAAATTACTATTCCTTCTGGTCCTGAATTCATTTCTCTCTTTCTTGACCCATTTCTTTCAGGCTAAAGCATATTGACCAGCTTGTTTTTCTTTCTTTCTCTCTTTCTTTTTTTTTTTTTTAAAGACATATGGGAATCTTAAATCACTGTTCCAAAATTATATACTTACTTTAGATCTTCCATGGTTTGTTAATAGATGTTACATAAGAAGATTCTGTGAGTAAATATGTTTGGTAAATGTGAGATTAACCAAAGTTAAAACATGAACAGGGGAATCAGCAACAACTTCAATGTGGTCATTACATCTAAATGGAAAGGAGGAAGAATAGCTCGAAAATTCAGCTGCATCTGGAACAGCAACAAGAAAAAATGTTAATCTGTATTTAATCTGAGCGGTGGGTATATGGATGTTTGTTTTATTATTATATGCATTTGAAACATTTCATAATTAAAAATAACTAAACCCATATGAATTTTATTTTTCTTTTCTGCAAGAACTTAGTTATATGTTATTTTCCATTTTGAATTTTTAGGAGGCAGTTATAGCACCTGGTATTTAGCAATTATTTGACCTAGAAAAATCTTAAGAAGGAAAGCCTCTCAGGTCTCTTGTCTCTGGAACACACTTTGAAAAGTGCCATTTTAAGAGACACCAGTCTTTCTCAACTATTATCCTGCTACCTATTCTTAGCGTCATTGTTGGCCCTAGGACCCCAAAGCTGAGAACTGTCATCTCAGAAGTCTCAGTACTACCTGTTAGTTAGATTCCTATCAGGGTTAGGACATGATATTCACTATTTCCTGTTTTAAAGAGCTGTCTTCCTCTCTTCCACTCAGAATAGAATTACTTTCTGAGAATCCCTAGTTTTGGTTTATTTTCAGAGCTCAGATGATTTGCATGTCCAAAATTAATTGAATAACTTATCTGTCCCCAACTTCTTCCTTCTCTCCAGATATTGTTTGAATCCTTTCTTATGTTGAAGACTTTCACACTCACCCCCCTTCCTTCGAAGGAAGATGTTTTATAATTGCAAAATATTTTTTTAAATTTTATTTATTTATTTGACAGAGAGAAATACAGCCAGAGAGGGAACACAAGCAAGGGGAGTGAGAGAAGGAGAAGCAGGCTTCCCGCCAAGCAGGAGCCCGATGTGGGGCTTGATCCCAGGTCTCCGGGATCATGACCCGAGCCGAAGGCAGTCGCTTAACCAACTGAGCCACCCAGGTGCCCCATTAAAATATTTTAAGTACGTAGAATCTATAATAACTCGTTTTTTTAAAAATGGAAGTAGAGAATTATATTTTTACAGAGAAAGCTCCCTTTCTATTTCTTGCTCTATACTGAAATTGTATTAGCCATCAGTAAATAAATTTGAAAGACATGGTTTGGCTTTCTCAAGAAAAAAAATAATGTGCTGATTAGGTAATAGAGATCAGTGAAGTATTCTGATATTATAGTGCAGGAAATAAATTAATTGACTACCACACAAGGTTAAGATAACAGACCAGTAAAGGGGAGAGAGGTACAGGATACTGGGAATAGCATGAATTTAGGAAGCAGGGTCTTGGAATGTAGAGGAGACTCTGCTACTAACTGGCTGTGTGTGTGCTTTTGATAATTCACTCTTTACACTTGAATTTACTGTTTTAAAAAGAACTACCATAAAATCTAACCTGCACACTTCATGCTATTGATTGAATGAAAGAAGATGTTAAAAGACATTAAAAGGTCTGAAATGTTGTTGAATAAAAATGGGACAGATGCTACCTATTAAAATGTCTTAAGGTTATTAAGTTGGGTCGCTGTTGACCAAAGTCAGTGGACTGAATATTTCCATGATATAAGACAGGGCAAGAAAGCTTTGGTAAAAGGCCTTTTGTTCGTCTGCCTTTTATTCAAACTCTCAGCTGGGTTAAGACATGGATGAGAGGCCAGTGACAGAGGGAACATCAATGTATTGTTTATTAAATAGCTTGTGAGGTCAGGTCTTGAACCATATGTGAAATGTGGAGACTGTTTGAGTAAGTTACCAAGTTAATTAAACCCTGCTTTGTGTATCTCTGTAAGTACCTAGAACAGATTGGCAAAAATGATCCTTGTCTCTACCACTGGGTGCCTAATTGACCTGCCTGCTTAGGGGTGAATGGAGTCAGCTTCTGTGTGGGAAGCTACAGAAGCCTGTTAGGGATGAGGCAGATGCAGCAAGCCAAAGATGTTTCTCTACACTTCCCTCTCTCCATTGCATTTGATATCCTCTATTTGTGAGCCAAATAAATAGTGGTGTTCAATTTACAAATAGAGAAAATAAGGGCTCTTGTATCTTGGCAAAGAGTGCAAAATAAAATATAAGAGGAATGAAGATAAAGGAGGGAATAAAGGTAAAAAAAAATAAGAAGTTATAGGAAAAAGAAAAATGATGGAATAAATCCTAGAGGTTTTATGCTAAAGGTGAACTTTAAGAAGAATCATGACACACTAAGGAATCAAGAACTTTGATGGGGGATGTGTGTGTTGGCATAGCTCCACGTGGAGTTAAGGAATATCTGAAATTCCATTTTAGCATACCTGTCCCTGTGGACATAGATGGCAACAAACTCAGAGATGAGCCCTAGAACTTGGGCCATTGCAGAATTCATAATTTCTCAAGTGTCAGGTTTCAATAACTATTTAATATTGTTTTGCCTTTCTCAAACTTTTTTCTTACTATATGCCCACAGCTACCAAGAAAGACTATTTTGACCAGGGCTATCTGTCCCATGATAAGGAATTATCTTGGTGGCCTAGACTGGCTTGGGGCTTATTTCCACTGGAGCCATGTAGCTCCTTTATTCAATATGTAGGTCCTCTAACCTAGCACAGAATCAAGATTTTCTTTCCCTGTCCCAATATCACCCCATGTTTTCCTTTTTCTTTCTTTTCCAGAAAGTTTAGGCCTCACACCCAGACTGTAATCCTCAGTGTGACCTTCACACAGTCCTTAGTCACTCATTAAACCAGGTTTGATGGTATTTCTATCAGCAACAGTACTTTAGTTTTGTTTGGGTTACTGCATGTATGTTTAAGGTAATAAAAATGTTTGTTCTTGACAATCTTATAATTCGAAAGCTTTTTTATACAAACTGTATTCCCCTAAATCATTCTGAATCAGTGAAATTTCACAGTATTACCTTGAGTGCCTGTTCTGCTAGGATGCTCACCAATACTTAAATTCCATTTAGGAAAGAAATTTAGAATTTTTTGAGTGTGAGAAGTATAATAAAAATAAATAAATTCCATTCTTTCTATAGTTTACCTTATGGCCTAAAATTTAATCACCCCAGAATATCCACAAGCATATAAGAAACAAGTACTTATTTAAAATCAAAGCTGCTTGAATTCCAGATGGTTCAAAGTATATCTTAATCTATCTTGAGCAAGTCCCCTAATTCTGTAGAAACAAATGGTGGAATGTTATTAAAATGTTAATTAGTTAAATTTAGTCCCCAAAGTATAAAGAAAACAAAATTGCACCTACATGATTTTATTTTTACTAATTGGGGAAAGAAATTCTGATATATAAAGAAATGAGGTTATTTTGGAGGAAGAAGAAATATATGATGTGAGTTTTAGGTTAAAATATCCAGGGGTGTAAAACAAGTCTGAACAAAATTATTGGGGTATGTTTCCAACCTATTATATGAAGCTATTTTCAAAATAAGCTATTTTTATATTGTATCATGAGTTCTTTCTTTATTCAAATGGAAATTGGAGAGATAGAGATGCCAGTCAATGACAGAGCTATTGGATTTGCAAGATTTGATTTTTTTTCTATTTTTTGAGCTATTGGAATTAGAAAAGCCTTCAGAATTTCCTGGAACCCTCAGATCATTTCTGAAGCCCTGCCTGTATCAGGAAAACATCTGTTTGATATGCCCCAAAGAAAAGGAAGAACAGTCTCTCTAATTTAAGCATCTTGGGTATAAATCTTTAGATTTAGATTGTGTAACTTCAAAATAGTCAATAAAAAAAAGACAAACGTGAAGTTATAACAAAATGTATTATGTGAATCTTGAGGGTACATCAGTTTGCTGACATCTCAAATTTTCCTCCAGTCATTCTGTTGCTATTGAGTACAATGCATTTATATTTATGATTGGTTTAACTGCTTCATTTTCATCATTACGTTTGTACCTGGTTTAGTTAGAAAAAAAAAAAAAGTACTAAAACATTTCCTGGGTTCAATCATACAGTTTTTTTTTTAAAGATTATATTTATCTATTTGACAGAGAGAAACACAGCTAAAGAGGGAACACAAGCAGGGGGAGCGAGAGAGGGAGAAGCAGGCTTCCCACAGAGCAGGGAGCCTGATGCTTAGCTTAATCCTGGGACTCCGGAATCATGACCTGAGCTGAAGGCAGATGCTTAATGACTGAACCACCCATATAAAAGCTATATGCCCTAATCATATAGCTTTTAAAAAATTCTGATAATGAAGAGTCAGCAAAGGTTTCTTGGCAGGTGTTTGATGTAACTGGACTTTAGGAATAGTAATATCGGTAATTCACCTAATGCATAGCCTGTATTAACTAACACATGGTGGCCATGTCAATGGGGCTTTCAGAGTTACTGCTTTTGATCAGGGCATTACTTCTAGAGCTACTCAAGTTATACTATATTACATAGTGCCAACTGTGTTTCCATTTAGAATGATCCTCTTGGACATCTGAGTGCCCTCCTGACCCAATACTGAGTTCAACTCATAAATAATGGGGGGAAAGAAAAAGAGACAACCAAAGGTAAAGATCCCAAGCCAATGGGTCTCATTGGCAGAGTTCATAATGCTTCTCTCTTAAAGTGACTGGTCATTGAAACACTCAGCTGACTTAGGGGCAGCAATTGGTGAGATTTAAGTATGGTCCACCCACTAAGGAAGCTCTTAGAGCACACGTGTGTAAACACATTTTATTGTTTTGAGTTTTATGAGCAGCAGAATGAAACACATTAGACTCTATATCACCGGGCATTGAATAGGGAGAGATGGATGCAATGCAGAGTTATTTTTAATGTTTACATTATATTCAAAATTATTAAGCTGCACTCAGGACACATTTGAAAAAAAAATCTGGGATTTGGGCATCACACAGAAAAATTAGTCTCTGTTCCATAGGGTGTTGAGGTTTGGGAAGGAAAGAAGAAGGAAGAGTGTATACATACTCCCACTTACCTCTCTACACACCCACCCCCATCTAACACAGGCAGAAAAAATTTTTTCCCCAAAGATTTTATGATTGAAGTATATCCCTGACTATTGTACTGAGCAGTGGTTTTTGGGATCCATGTACAGAAAAAAGATCCATTTACTATCCACTGAGCAATAGGTGATTTGAATAGTTTTTATTATTCAATTGGGGAGCCTAAGAAAAGGCTACCCTCATTGAGGCAACAAGGAGATAGGTCTCTGCCTGCTCGGCTTGATGGTGCTCAGTCAAACATAGCCATGCAGAATGTGAGGTAACCAAAGAAATAGAGATAATGGCTGGATTCACCAGAGAAACAGGAAATCTTGGAAAGGTGGACAGAAGAAACAAATTCTGAAGAAGTATTTAAAGAAGGAAGACAGATTTCTCCCTATTTGTAGACAGACTAAATGAAGCAGATGGTTGCTTCTAAAGTGTGAATTTAGGCAGGCCTCACTGCTCCAAATTATCTTTAATGCTGGCCAATCATTGTATCAGACACTCTTATCAGTAGGAACTTCTAAGTGGAAACACAGATCACCATCGTTACATGCAAAGGCTAACTGGAAAGTTAAATAGCTACACTTATTGTATAGCTCCTGTTCGCACACACATAGGACATTTCCCTCTTTATGCTGTTAATACGTCAGTTTTGTTCAGGTTCAAGGTGAATGTTACTAGATTTCTGAGCAGGTTGATCCACCCGCTTGTTTATGAGCATGCAGTTTACTCAGTTCTGGCCAAAGACATATAAGGAAGACTTTGTTGGAGGAAATCTTAATTAAGATTCTTCCTCTGATAAGTGGGAGACAGCTAAAGTGACACATTTGCTCAGTTTTTGACTTTTATGAAGGTCTTGAGAAAAAATGATTCCTGCAACTACTGTGTCCATCTTGTGACCATGAAAGGAAGGGCACGGGACTAGCTGAGAGCCTGCCTTAAAGCTTTGACATCCATGTGGCAATCATCAACTGCTGCATCTTCCCCTAGGTGAGAAAATAAATCTGTATTTTTTTTAAACCACTGACAGTTCACTATTTGATTAGACATTTTAAGTGATAACCCAGTATCAAAATGATTTCTAATACCTTAACAATTACTACTCCTTGAGTCTATCTCCAGCCAAGGGCAGGAATAAGTAAGTTTGAACAGCTCCTCTCTCTTCTGATAGCCCTCACATTTGTGGTCTCCCTTAGTTGGCACTATCTTTATCACTCTTTATATTAATGATCTTTTCCTATATGTAAATAGTTAAGATGTAAATATACAAAGCATGTTCAAGGATTTTTTCCAAATGGAAGTTCTTTGGACTTAGATGAATTTGGCATATAGGTAGACAGAGAGGTAGCTATCACCGGTGAGATATTCCCCTTAGAAAACGTTGTACACCGTAGAATTTAGAGATTTGGATCTCAGTTAACCTTAGTTTTGCCATCATGAATGACTAAAATACAGTCATCGTCTCCAAACCCATAGTTCTGTGGTCTAGGCAAACCATGGAACTTCAGCATTTTTCCACTCCAGTTTTTCACAACTTCGTTCTCTTATGCTTCTTACATTTTCAGAAATATGAAGTCATAGCACAAAATGGCTAAGAGGATGTCCAGTTTCCTAAGTGGTCTAGATTATGCCATTCTCTGTGGCTCTGTTCTGGAGGCCCAGTCCATTATATTAGGATTCTACTTAGATGTACAGCACTCACAGTCATACTGTTTGGTCTGCCTGGAATCCTAGCCACTGCATAGGATGGAAACCCAAAATTAGGGGATTTGGAATTCAGTGTTATCTTTCTCAGGTCGGGATTCTGGTCACTATACCTCAGATCTCCCGTTATAAAACTGAACATTACTATTGGATAACTCCTGATTGCCCTGCTTGTCCTAACCTGGTGTCAACCACATCATTGCACTAGCCTGGCTTAAACTTCATATGTCCTTTGAACATTGTGCATTAAACAACCTATTGCCCTGGTAGCTGCCATCTGCTTCTTGGAGGTTCCCCTAATCCTATAGATTTCTCCCCCAGGCTTCATGTTGTCAAAGTCCCCATAATCTTTCTTTCTTTCTTTTTTTTTTTTAAAAAGATCTTATTTATTTATTTGACAGAGACACAGCATGAGAGGGAACACAAGCAGAGGGAGTGAGAGAGGGAGAAGCAGGCTTCCTGCGGAGCAGGGAGCCCAATACGAGGCTTGATCTCAGAGTCCCGGGATCATGACCTGAGTCAAAGGCAGACGCTTAATGACTGAGCCACCCAGACGATCCCCCCCCCCACATAATCTTTTTTGTATCCACCCCCATCATGAAAGAAAGCTGTCAAGAGTAAAATATGGAAGTAGAATCTTTTTCATACCCTGCTTTACCCTGTGTTTATGGGTTAGCCTGTCTTAGGAAGATCTTCTTTCCTTAGAGAGAGCTTACTAGCAGAGATCTTTTTGGCTACTTATCCAAGATTTAATTACCATTAAGAAAAAAAAACACAGGGGCACTTGGGTGGCTCAGTTGGTTAAGTGACTGCTTTCAGCTCAGGTCATGATCCCGGAGACCTGGGTTCAAGTCCCACATTGGGCTCTCTGCTCAGCGGGAAGCCTACTTCTCCCTCTCTCACTTCCCCTGCTTGTGTTCCCTCTCTGGCTATGTTTCTCTCTGTCAAATAAATAAAAATATTAAAAAAAAATAAAAAAATACAAGAGTGATGAAGGATTACCCAGAATATAAGATGCAGAGACCACTGGTTCTGCTTCATCTGTGTCATATTACTTTCAAGTCCAAATATAGAGTAATAGATGAAAGTCTCAAATATCACCAGAAAACATCTTGAACCACTGATGAACATCCCCCCTTACTGAGGACTTACTTCAGCAAACCAAACACTTTATGCATTGCATTTTGCCACAAATGGATTTACTGTAGAGCTGCTGAAAGTCAACTTGACAAGAGACTTCCAAGTTTTCCGTATTAGTCTACCTAATTTATACTTGGACTTTTGCATTCTTTATAATTTAAAGCCATTTCACACATTAGGGATAGGAATATGGCAGTCATAACCTTTTTTTCTAAAAATCTAAAATACTTGTGAAGTGACAGGTGCATACTCAAAGAGGCACACATAAAAGGCAATCTGTTCATTGCTATGGGGAGGTCAAAGGAAGTGGCAAGCAAACATAGTGAGGCTACCTTCATTCAGGGTCTGTCTTGACTTCAAGGAGGAAATGACTTTGGAGTTTGAAGAATGAAAATATTTTGTTAGTTGGAGTACTCATCTTTGGAAGGTTGGACATCCCAGGCAAGGGAAATAGTAAATAATGATCAAGGATAAGTGAAACAGTAGGATATGGAGTTGAAAAGTAGATTAGGGTACATCCATTAAATGTTTTTTGTTTTATCTTGTTTTATTTTGTTTTTATTTATATATCATAGAAAATATCAAATACATAAAAGGAGAAAGAATAGTACCAGGCAGATTCTCAATTGCCTCTTTTAACATCAATAGACAGTTACAAGGAAAGAGACTCAGATGCTAGTTTAACCTCTCTGAATAACTCTGTTTTCCAATATTTGATCCATAAATTTCCACTTCATTATAACTATCTGATATCTTTAAGCAGAAATTTTTTTTGTCCAGTTTTTCTAATAGTTCTACTCTAAGGGTTGCTTCGAATTACTAAAAGCAGAAATTGGGAGCCTTAATTTTTATGTGATAAAATAAAACTCCTTATACACTTTAACTGGGATCAGACCTCAGAAAACAAAGCAGATGGGACAGTAGAGTAACTGATTTAGTAATTGGAAATGACATGGTTTTAATCCCATCACAAATTTTTAATAACTGTGAGTCCTTCCGGAAATTGCTTTATTTCTCCAAGTATGAAAATAAAATGATGAAAGTGATGTTTGCTTTTGCACATCATGATAACCTGTTACCAGGAACTTACATGTTTTGAACATTTACTATAGGCCAGGTAACCATTAAACACTTCTCATGCATTATCTTACTTACTTTTTGCAAACTTTCTGAGATAGTAATATTTTTAAGGTAACATTTCAGAAGATGTATCTGGCAAAGATGCTTCGTAATTAATAAAACCAGCAAAAGCAAGATCAAACGTTGAATACAAGTTCGCAAGGGTTCAGCTAGAACTCTTTACCTCTGTGCTAGACTGCCTTTCATTACCAGTTTTCATGCACCATAATTTTCTCTCTTTCATTCTAAGTCATACATTTATAGCTAGTTTGCTTTTTCTTGTTGTCCCATATGCTTTCACTGTAGTATACTGTGAGTAAAATTACTATACTCTTCACTCAACCTTGAGGATTAACCTCTAAACTTACTTTTTGACAATGCTTATGGAATTGTCACATGATTTAATCAATCCCCCAAGAAACTCTGAAAAACACAGAAATGGTCAATATACAGTATCTTAAAAATTTAAGTTGCTAACGGAGAGACTTATAGTACCTTTTTTTCCTGTTTTACCATTTTGAGTCCTTTCTCATAACAAGCCAAATATCCTTACAATGAAACTCAGGTCTTATGGAGTTTCCTTACTTTCTTCAGTATAAGCTATTCCTTTTTTATTTTTTTTATTTTTTAACCTTAAAACTGACATTAGCTGGGACTGACTCGGTTTTGTATTTTTACTGACAAATCCATATTAATAACAACATCAATACTGTATTAAACCTGAACTATGGGAATAATTTGTAATCACGCCAAAATTAATAACATTGTGTATCACCCGGAGAGCTTCTCAGGGAGGAGAGTGAAATGGTTATTAACTTGGGTTATTATTGCAGCATTATGGACATTTAAATAGGCTATAACTCTAGAAATTTAAAGGTCAGTTTGATTTATTCAATTTAGTTTGTCATATGTTTGGAAAACTAATTAAAATCACAAACAACATGGTTATAACATTTTTGATGGCAAGTCAGAAGCCTGTATTTTAAGACGCAGTAAGTAAAGATTTTGCTGGGTGTGCTAGACTTTCTCTGTAGGTGAAAGAGCAGTTTCTTCCATCTCCATGTTTGGGTCTAGGAAGGCAGTTTCTGTGGGAGCTCTTTTTCTCAGCGCAGTCTTCCTTCTTATGGATTTCTTGCCTTGAAACACTATTCTTCCAATCCTACAGTGACTGGGTGCTGTCTTTTGATCTGACTTAAACATCTAAAATAATCTCTAAGACCAAAAGATTTCCCTTTTCATCTGTTTCAGAGTCTCACATTTCTTCTGACTGGAAATATATTCTTTTGTCTTAAATAGTTTCAGTTTATTGGAGATTGACATAGTGAACGCCCCTGAAAAGTTAACACAATATTTTGAGTTGTGTTGCTTTTATAACAAAGTTTCACAGGAAAAGGAAATAGTGTGGGGAAATGAAGTCTGAAAAATAAAAAATGAAAGATGGTTGCAAGATGTTGGAAGTGGAAAGATGGCAAAAAAATATAGTTAATAGCTCATGCCAGAGTAAATTTGGGATGAAAAAAGGGAATATTCTTTTTTTCCAACTAGGGACATTATGTGAGCCTCTTTTTTCATATAGTATCTACTTATAGTTTTAGAGAGAACAATTCAGACATGGCTATTAGTATCAATAGTAAAAAGAAATATGGGAGTTGAAATACCAGTATAATTAAAGGGCAATACATAAAGAAAATGTGAACCAGGTCTTTGGAGCCTCCTAATGGATATGACTGGAAGGAAATGAAATAATAGATTTGAGATCAACTTTCAAGGTACCCTCAACATTTAGCTGCCTTACACGACTGTAATTATCAAGCTATATCTTATAGCCAAATAGCTTCTAAGAAGTCCTTAAATTATTTGGATGACAACTTTACGATACCCAAAGTAGAAACTTCAGCCATAGGAATATCTACTTTATGTTGACTGCCTAGTGACAAGAAAGGACTGATGGAGAGTGGGAAAGGCAAAGGGGAAGAAGATAGAAAAGTAGTACAACATTGGGTTATTAACCACTGGACCAGACTGGTAACTGTGATAATCGTAAACGTGGAACCTCCAGAATTCATCCTAGCTGAAAATGGACCCACAACTCTTTCTTATTGAGTATTCTGAATCCCACTTGATGTGACTGAATAGTTTCTATGTTATTTATAAAAAGTAACCTTTGTATCACCAGAACACTTAAGCATGTAGTATGTGAGTAGAAGGGGCAGTGTGAAAGAAGATGGCCCAGGTTTAAACTTAGAGCTCTTAATCTAAGAGCAGAGAAAAAAATAACTACACAGAAATATTAGGGAGTGGAATTAAGTATTTTAAATAATATTTTATTTTCCATATATTCAGAAGTGAAAATATGAGGTAAAAATCATATAGTTATGCAATGTATTTGAAGTCAATTGGAAAAGGGTAAAGAAGGAGACAGAATGAGAGTTTACTCCTTTTCAAAACATCTTCTCAGATATGAACTAAAGAGATAAAATTCATAACTGGCAATTAAGTTCAGTTAGCCAATATATAGTACATCATTAGTTTTGATGTAGTATTGTTCTACTATAGGTTGGATAACTGAACATAATAAAAAATCAATAAAAATATTTGCAATTCACAAATCTAATAAGGGACTTGTATCTGGATTATATAAAGAATGTCTATAACTCAACAAAAAAAAACAAAACAAAATTTATTTATTTTTATTATTTTTTAGAGATTTTATTTATTTATTTGTCAGAGAGAGAGAGAAAGAGAGAGAGAGAGAGAGTACAAGCAGGCAGAGTGGCAGGCAGAGGCAGAGGGAGAAGCAGGCTCGCTGCTGAGCAAGGAGCCCAATGCAGGACTCAATCTCAGGACCCCGAGATTATGACCTTAGCTGAAGGCAGCTGCTTAAGGACTGAGCCAACCAGGCATCCCACAAAAAAAAAAAAAAATTTAATTGAAAAAAAAGAAAAAAACCTGGAAATCAAGTGGTAGATTCTAGAAAGGCTTAACCCATACATTATATCAAAAGTATATAAAAATAAATGTAAATTTATTTCATGAGAATATTTTGGGAAAAATAACCTAATGTCTAAACCTGAATTGTAGATGTTATCTATTATAAATAGAAAGGTAAGAAAAGCAAATATTTATTTATCAGTTTTTTTGAACCACACATTTATGTGCTTGCAATGTACACATTTTCATGTCAGGGATTACCTAGCTGCCCTTTAGAAGCTTATGATGAAAGGTACACTAATATCAAGTTGGTAACAGTACAAAAATGGAAGAATTTTATAAAGTTACCATACCAAATGAGTGAAACAAAAAAAAAGTGGGCATCAGGAGAAGGACAAGATGAATGCGATGCACTATACTTGCTAGAGAGGAATTCATGATGAAAACGGCTTTTGAGTTGAGTCTTGAAGGATAGTTAGGATGAAGGCAACTCAAAGGCGTGTGCTCACTGGAAAGGTACTTCACATTGGCCCCTTGAGAGGTTCCATAGCACAGTATTTCTCTTCTACCAGATATTACTAAGTATCATAGTGTTAAGGTTTTTCTATTGCAATACAGAATTATTTGAAACTATCCAGAAAATATGATTCAGGCTAGTGTAATATTCTCCAGTTTGCCTGTTAGAACACCTATATTCAGGTAACTCCCTTTGCTGAACTTCTAATGTAGCCATGTTAAAACTTAATTACATCAGACCTAGCATTACAAATATGGGAAACACTCTAACATCAAAAATGGACCATCAGTGTCGCAGACGTGAAACAGGTGTGTTTTCAAGCTATACTGGCAACATATTACCCTAAACATAGAGTAAACAGATTACCCTAACCTAGTTTGATTTTTCAGGTTATGAAACGTTTTGTCTTCTAAGTGGTTTGATTAGAAAAAATAACTTTTTTCTCTCGAATTTTTGGGATACAACTGTTACATTCTTTAATCCAATCAGCACAGAACCTTACAAAAGTAGATGCCAAACAAATATGCATCTCATTTTAAACCAATGCTTTTCCTCTATATTGATGCATTCCCCCATAAGGACGAATTTAATACATGAGCACATCAGTGAAGAAAACTGAGAAGGTAAATAGTTTAGGAGTTCTCCCGATGATAATTACTCTTATTTTCCAATCAAGGGCTTTTTTCTATAAAAAAAAAAGTTGTCAGGATATTAATGGAATTGTAAAGATCTTTGTCTAAGCAGCTGATTGAAAATATACTGAAGAATGTTAAATACAGACTTCCTAGAAATGATAGAAAAGACACAAATGAATAAATGCATATTTATCCATAGAGGAGAAGAAGGAAGGAAAGGTTCTCTGTGGAAAAGACAATACAGGGGTGCCTGGGCGGCTCAGGCATTGAGCGTCTGCCTTCAGCTCAGGTCAGGACCCCAGTGTCCTGGGATTGAGCCCCACATTGAGTTCCCTGCTTAGCAGGAAGCCTGCTTCTCCATCTCCCACTCCCTGTGCTTGTGTTTCCTCTCTCGCTGTCTCTCTCTGTCAAATGAATAAATTTAGAGAGAAGTGAAAGAGAGGTGTGAGGTCACATATTTAGAGGGAACACAGACCTAAGAACATGCACAGGAAATGCTGCTGTAAAGGTGAGGAGTTGCTTATAAGTTGTCTTCTGCACAGAGGTGGTGACTGCTAAGACTAGGAAGGCAGATAGAGGGACTTGACAGGTTGATGAATTGGGGTATCTCAGTGAAGCAACCCTGCTAGTCAAAGTCTGAGCATTTTCCTCACTTGGGGCAAGAAAGCCTCAAGGCAGAACCAACAGGTACAGGACCTTGAGTGGAAGAGAAAACAATTCTCTGAGTGACTGGAGATGCCTGGGTGGAGTAGAAAGCATCCGTGCTTGGAATACCCACTGGTCAGAG
The DNA here is from genome assembly GCA_004023965.1 of Spilogale gracilis. Classification (NCBI taxonomy): domain Eukaryota; kingdom Metazoa; phylum Chordata; class Mammalia; order Carnivora; family Mephitidae; genus Spilogale; species Spilogale gracilis. The sequence continues at coordinate 42,983 of PITA01007013.1, read as the reverse complement.
ACCTTACTGGTCAGACTATGTCACTACAACTGGTATACCACTGTGTCTAATATTTGTTCACCATCCTATTTTCTCATATAGTAGTGTCAACAGCTACCAACTTCTACCAAGCAGATTGCACGCTTCCTCCCAGATCTATTTTATGCTTTTCTCTATCCTCCCCAATGTTCCTAGAAGCTGACCAAAGTAGAATGTATCACTCAGGCTTCCTTGTCCTCTGGGTTTTTGCTGGGTTAAGACATTGGGAGAAATTAGCAAAGGAACAGAGGGCTGGAAGAGTGAGAAGTCTGGGTGTTTATTTCCCCTTACTGACTCCTACTTTGATGAACTGTTAGGGGCTATACTTTTCTAAAACTATATATACCTCCCATGAATAGTACCTTTCTATTTCACAAGCATCTAGTAACTCCAATTTGTCTTCTTGATTCTTCAGATCTAGATAACAGATTTCCACAGTCTCTGCTACTTAACTGTCTAATCATCACTTGGGGGTACTTAATGGTGCCCACACTTATGTAAATTGTCCCTCAAAATATACCCTCTCTTTTCTAAAGGGACTCTAATTCATAGAATGATTGGTACTTGGAATGTCATTCCCCTATACCTTAAAAACATGGAATCCTGGGATAGAATTGTTCATATTTTTGAATAACATGCTGATAATTTCTGTGAAGACACTGATAATCCATGATTTCAGTTATTAAAATTATCACTAGTAAAGATACAGAGTGAATTACAGGTGGAGGACAAGGTAAAAGGAGATCAAGTGGTTGAGGTACTTAATTGCTATGGTGATAATGGTGATTACATTGGATGTGAAATAGGGGAGACCTGCTTCTAACTCTACTAAAGAGCTTACAAAAGAATAATAATAATAAAAAAGAAGATTAAGGATTTAACCTCTTAACTCAAGCCATGGACAAAGAATGAGAAAGCTTCTAAGGTGGCCTTAAGGGAAACCCTTCATTTTTAGTTACAGAGAAGGCAAGGATGAAAATCAGACTTAAGGTCTGGATGTATGCCTTTCTGAATTGCAACAGACACCACAACAAGCTCACATGCTGATCAAAAGTACTGGCTAGGGAAAAAAATATAATTTGGAATGTTGGATGGAGACACTGGGGAGACAAAAATGAATCTGAGAATTTTGAATTCTCATATACTTCCAGAAGCAGGACTTCTCAAATCTGAGTGATCTAGTCTTCCTTTAAGAACAAGGAAAATTTTTTAAAAATAGTAACAGCACCTAAAGCAATTGACTTACACATGAGTGTCTTCTCACAGCTCTCTGGTACCACCTTCTACTACTTGTATTACTCTAGGTAAGTTCAAGGTAAGTTTCAAACAAAGAAGTAAAAGAATGCTCTGGGAAAAGGTAGTATATGTACAAAAAGAGTTCCAGGATCTTGCCCAATTAGATCCCAAAGGCATGGTGCATAGCAAATACACACAGGTAGGGGGTATATCTTAAAGATTCAATACTTTCTGTGTCATTTCAGGTAACTGGGAGTGGTATTAACTGCTGCTGCTAACTTGGTTACTTAAAGCCCGTATTCAATACTATATATGTAATAAATTGTAAATACTAATAAAAGTTTAACAACACCAGTAATAATCAGCTAGAAATTATAAGTAAAAAGTAAAATGCAATTCACAATAGCAACAAAAACTATAATGTATGTAAGAGTTAACTTAATCAAAAATACAAGACCTCTTATAAGAAAAGTTTGGAATGTGAAAAAAGTACACAGAAGATAATTTGAATAAATGGAAAGTCCATGTTCTTGGATAGGATGATTAAATATTATTTGTATGCAAATTATCTCTCAATTTAGTCTATAAGGACAATGTGATTCCACTAAAATACCCAGTTAGATTTACTGTTTAACTCAGTAAACAATATAAAATTTATATCAAAGAATAAAAGTCCAGGAAGAACTGGACTTTTATAAGTAAATTTATAAAAGAAAATTAAAGTTTGTGGGAGGGTTCACACAATCATAAGAGAAAATAAGATGTGATACAAAGCTGGAGTAAAATAAATGAAAAACAAAACCCTATGGTTTACTTATAAGGTCTGAAAAATAGATCAATAAAACATCATCAGTAACATAGACACTGATTTAATATATTTGGAAGCATAATACATAATAAAGATGGTAGCAGAAATCCAATGGGAGAAAAGCCACAAATTTTTACACAGGTTCAGAAAGCTGGTTACTATATGGAGAATAACAGCCCCGGATGACCACCAATACCACATATGAAGATGGGTTCCAGATTAAAATTCTACAGAATTACAAGCCTATAAAAGTAAAAGTATGAAGGCATTAGAAATGTGTAAGAGTACAATGTCTTTGTGATGGACAGTTGGTAGAGACTTCAAATATAAAAATTTAAAAGCAGGGGCGCCTGGGTGGCTCAGTTGGTTAAGCGACTGCTTTCGGCTCAGGTCATGATCCTGGAGACCTGGGATCGGGTCCCACATCGGGGTCCCTGCTCGGCGGGAAGCCTGCTTCTCCCTCTCTCAGTCCCTCTGCTTGTGTTCCCTCTCTAGCTGTGTTTCTCTCTGTCAAATAAATAAAATCTTAAAAAAATAAATAAAAATTTAAAAGCAGAAACAGTAAGGAATGGAGTGATACAACAATACAGATAGAGGATAATGCAGTTGACAAAGTGACGTTTACTCTAGGAATACATGTTGGTTTAACATTCAAAAATCAAACAACATAATTCAACATCAATGGAACAAGAGATAAAAACATGATCTTGTTAATGATACAGAAAAACATTTGACAAACTTTCAACACATATTTACATTAAAAACTCTCAGTACACTAAGATTAGAAGGGACTTTCTCAATCTGATAAAAATCTACAGGTAATATATTCAGTGGTGAAACTGAAGGTTTCACTCCCTAAGCTTGGGAATAAAGTAACGTTGTCTGCTCTCATCACTTGAATTTTCCATTGTACAGAAAGTGGAAATCAGCACAACAAGCATGCCAAAGATATAAAAGACATGCAGATTAGAAAAGAGAAAGTAACGCTGTCTTTCTTTGAAGATGATATGACCATTTATGCAGAAAATCCTAGGGGATATACCAAAAGCCAATAAGAAAATTTAACTAAGTCTCCAGATATAAAATCAACATAAAACCAGCTGGATTTCTACATTTTTCCAATAGAAAATTAGAAAATAAAATTAATAAATATGAATTACTATAGAATGAAAAATAAATAATTAAGGATAAATTTAGCAAAATATGTGCAAAACCAGTACACCAAGGACTGTACAATACTGCAAAAAGATAATAAAGAAGACTAAGAAATGGAGAGATATTCATGTTCTTAAATCAGAAGATTCAATATTGTTAAGAAGTGAATTTCCTCCAGATTTGTGTATATATTCAACACCATTCTAATCAAAATCATGGCAAGATTTTTGTATAAACTGACAAGCTGATTCTATAATTTATGTGTATACACAAATGGACTATAGTAGCCCCCCCCCAAAAAAAATAGAACACAACTGGAAGACGTATACTACTTGATTTCATGTTTTTTATACAGCTACATTAATCAAGGATTTTCTTTTTGGTTAAGGACTAACATACAGAGTCTGAAAAAAATAAGTATGGGATAAATATTTCCAATGTTGAGAAACGAGGTTTTTGAACAAATGGCCCTGGGATGCCTGGATATCCCTTGGGGACAGGGGGAGGGGGAAGAACCTTGACCTTTATTTCACACTATTTATAAGAATTTGCTTGAAATGTTTCATAAATTTCAATCTGAAAGCTAAAATTATAAAATTTCAAGAAGAAAGCAGGAACGTTTCTGTGAAATTACAGCAGGGCAACAATTCCCTAGAACTATAAAAGAAATGATAAATTTGACAGTAAAAATTTTAAAATCTGTTTTCAAAAGATAACATTAAAATATTCAAAGGGAAGACATGGATTGGAAAACAGTATTTGCAAAACATATCTCTCAAAGAACTTTTGTGCAGATTATATAAAGAACTCTAACAACTCAACAGTAAAAAGACAAACAATCCAGCAAAAGTCTCAAATAATTTGTATAAATAGTACACAACAGAAGGGATATAGTCATAAACACATGAAAAGATGCTCAGAATTGCTAGTCTTAATGATAATCAAAATTAAAATCATAATGACATGCCTATACATGCCTATCATATGTAATGAAATTTAAAAGTCCAAATGTACCAAGTCTTGGCAAGGACACAGGGAAATTCATACCCTATTTATTTGTCAGCAGAGTATAAAATGGTACAACCACATTCGAAAACATCTTGGTCGTTTTTTAAATAAAGTTAAACATGTTTTCCATATAATAAAAGGTATTTATTTTATTCATTTTTCAATTTTCATTTTTTAAGATATCATTTATTTACTTGAGAAAGAGAGAGAATAAGTCAGGGGAGGAGCAGAGGGACCAACAGACTCCCTGTCCAGGGGGAGCTCAATGTGGGATTCAGTCCCGGGACTCTAGATCATGACCTGAGCTGAAGTGAGATGCTTAATCAACTGAGCCTCCCAGGTACCCTAATAAAGGTATTTATTAAAAAAGAAATTATAGGTTTTTTTTTTCACATAAAGACTTGTATAAAAATTTTCAGAGTCCTTTTGTTTTTTTTATTTTTTTATTTTTTTTTAAAGATTTTATTTATTTGACAGAGCAAAACACAGCCAGAGAGGGAATACAAGCAGGAGGAGTGAGAGAGGGAGAAGCAGGCTTCCCGCTGAGCAGAGAGCCTGATGTGGGGCCCGATCCGGGATCATGACCTGAGCCGAAGGCAGTCGCTTTACCAACTGAGCCACCCACGCACCCTCAGAGTCCTTTTAATAATGGTAACTAGAACTGGAAATAAAATGATGGAAACAAATTAGGGCATACTCATGAAAAAGAAATAAACCACTGATTATCAAAACAATTTGGCTGAACCTCTTATGCTAAATGAAAGAAGTCGGGCACAAAGATGTATATAGTGTATGATTCTTTATATACGAACTCCTCGGACAGGCAAAAAACATCGGAAGTGAGAAAATGAACATGAATAGGTCACCTGGAATTGGGAATGGTGAGGAGTGACCTCACATTGGCATGAGGGAACCTTCTGATTTTAGGGAAATAGCCTATGTCTTGACTGTGGTGGTGCTTATACAAATGTATATGTTTGTCAAAAATTATCATGCTCTAGAACAGAATGGATGCATTTTATTATATAGAAGTTATACCTGAATAACTTAATTGAAAAATAAAAAAAAGTTATGAACAAACCATAAAGAAAAAAGTGAATAATTTGATTAAATGAAAACTGTTTTCCCATTTAGTGAAGAACACCGTCAACAAAAGTTAGGGGCAAGTAATATTATAGGACGATAATTATAATATCTGAAATTGGCTATGGATTAGGATCACGTATCTAGGATACACAAGTACTTCCTACAAATCAATTAGAAAAAGGCAGCAACTCAAAAAAAAAATAAAAGACAAAGAATATGAACAGGCAATTTAGAGATGATATAATCCAAAAACCTGAAATGTATATGCAAAGATACTCAAATTCATTAGAAAACAGTGTACAATAAAACAGAGAAAAACACAAGATTTCGTTTTGCATCCACTAGAGCCAGCAGAAATGAGAAAAGCTGAGTAATCTAAGTATTAGTGATGGGCTTGCAGGACCCTTCCTGCCCGTTTGGTGAGAGAGAAGTAGAAGAGTGTACACCATGCTGTCAAGCAAGTGCTGGTCTGTTCAGTCTGCAGATCAGCCAGAGGTAAATTACAGTCTCCTGCTAAGAATGTTTTTTTCCTTGTATCCCTGAGTATATTACCAGTGATGTTCGCTCTATCCTATGCATGTGGAAATTAAAAACCATTAAAGTTTCTATACATTTCACTCTATCATTTGGTAATTCAAAAAGTGCCTTTTTTGCCCCCGTTAAAACTTTTGCCTGGAATTCAAATTAGGAACATGATACCTGCTGTTTTCTTCTTTGTATTAGTCTGGTTTGCCTCTGCTAATATTTTGCCATCAGTGTCAAGCCACTTTGCTGTAGGTGTTTCTTTTTCATTCAACAGTGGTTTAGGTTTTAGTTTATGATCCAAACCAACGGTTTCTATCAATTGATCTATTTAACTCACTTAGTTGTTTACTTTTAATGAGGATGACTGGTCTATTTGATCACTGATCTGTGATTTATCTTATGAAATCTATTTCAACAGCTTTAATTACATTTTCACTTATTCTTTGGTGTGTGTTCCTTCACAGAAATGGCAACATTTCTTCTAAGTGACACAGAAAGTGACTTGAAAAGAAGGAAAGGTATTCTTGGATAGGACTTCTCAGTCATAAGCATGGAAATTTTTTGTTAGTCAAACTAAAAATAAACATAATCCTAATAAAAAATAAGAGGTAGTTCTTTAATAAAATAGGGTTTTAGTTCATATAGAAATATGAAAAAAAAACAGGAATATCTGAAAAATCTCCCTTTTTTTTTAAGATTTTATTTATTTATTTGACAGAGAGAAACACAGTTAGAGAGGGAACACAAGCAGGAGGAGTGAGAAAGGGAGAAGCAGGCTCCTGCCGAGCAGGGAGGCCAATGCAGGGCTTGATCCCGGGACTCTGGGATCATAACCTGAGCTGAAGGCAGATGCTTAACAACTGAGCCACCAGGTGCCCCTGAAAAATCTCCCTTTAAAGAAAAGTTATATTTGTTAAGAAGTATTTTGCCCTAAACCACCTTTTTCAATCCCCTAGTTCTACTCTCCAGAGGCAACCAATTGAAGGGTTTTGTTGTTGTTATTGTTGTTGTTGTTGTTGTTTTTTGTGTTGTATTTCTAACAAGCTTCCAGTATCAAAGAACACTTACTATTTTTAGTTTATTATTTTTAGCCATTATCAAATAACTTCCTACTCTTAGAGGTGTGAATTTAATTACCTTATACTATCTTCCTCTAGCCTCTCCATCCTCCAAAGGAAAACACAGCCATCTATGACCTGGAAAGTGGGCTGTACCCAGACACTGAATCTTACAGTGACTTGATCTTGTACTTTCCAGCCTCCAGAACTGTGAGAAATAACATTTCTGTGGCTTGTTAGCACTTGTTCTCTAGTATTTTTGTTGTAGCAGCCAGAATAGACTGAGACACTGCTACCTCAATTACTCTATCAATAACCATTTTTCCCAATTGCTTTTACATCTGAAGACCCTTGTCCTCTTGTTGCATCCTGGCCTGGGTTTTCTCTAGGCCTGCCTGCAAGCTGTCAGCCTAGCATATGTCTTGAATGGTTTCCTGCTTGAGTCTACAGTTTTCTGCTTTGTGAAGGTTTTGCTTTAGGGTTTTTGTTATGTTAGACATAGCTCACATATCAGTATTAGATGCTTTGTCTCTCATACTATTTGAATTCTCCTGATAATTTATTCCTAATTTTCCCTGAATGGGATCATACTGACTGTGAGAGTGAGAGTCCCCAATTGCCAGAATAGGAAAGGACTTTCTCTATGGTTCCAATACCACCATTCTAAATATCTTCACTGATTCACTCCATTTGTTAAGAACAATGTTCTATTGTTGTGCCTAGAGATAAATGTGGGGCTGCCTTTAACTCAGGGAAGAACAGGTTAGAGTAGATGGGGACAGGGGTGGAAGTGTCATCTGGTTCAATTGCTTTATTCACAGAACTCTAATCAGTCCCTTTGTTGTAATCCCATCTTTCATACCTGCTGTCTAGCATCTGTGCCTCCACTGAGCCTAAAGCCCCTCCATTCAGGATTCTGAAAGGCGGACTGTGTTCCACGTGGGCCGCAGCTCTGTGTGTAGTCTGCCAGGTCACGTCAATTTCGTATTCCTCTGATACTATCTGCTAACATGTTTCCATCCACTTTCATCTTCCCCAAATCCCTGTAGTCTCTTATGTTTGGTGCTGCCCTTCCTCAGCACTATTATTGGTTTATTCCTTGTCATACCTCAAAGCTTACATTTCAGCATTTCAGTGAAGATTTTAGAGAACATGAAGTGAGAACCTGCTAGGTATGCAATCTTGTACTGGAAATCTATAATGTTTTATTATATGGTGAGGCAATTCCCCCCAAAATACTCTTCTTTTTCTAATTTGTCTTGGCTATTATTTCCTATTATTCATCCACATGGAGTTTAGAATCATTTTGTCAAGTTCAAAGAAAAAAAATCCAATTGGAATTTTAATTGGAAATGTATTAAATTGATTAACTTGGGAATGATTGCTTTTTATTTTTAATTAAATTTCCAGGCACTGTTTTTTTTTTAGCTTTGCTAATTACAAATTTCTAAATTTATTGCATTTTTCTCAGAACCTGGTCTTTGCAATTTCTCCTTTTCCAAAACAGTACAGTAGTAATGTATTGTCCTGGGATCACCTGGCCTTGTGCTTCTTAACATACTGGACCAGGAGCATCAGCATCGACAGGGGAGCAATGGAAATGTAAATTAAAGGATGACAACCCAGACCCACTGAATTAGAAAATCTGGATATGGGGCTCAGAAAACCCACAAACACAGTGGACCCTGATGCATGCTGAAGTTTGAGAACCACTGAGTTTAACATCTGACTCCTCATGCAACCTTGAGAGAAATACTTAAGTTGAAAGCCTTCATATGAAATATCAAGAGGCATCAACTTTATAGCATTGTTACTAGGAATAAATGGACTAATACATATGCAGCATTTAACATATGTCCTGGCATGTTGTGACTACAGAATGATAATAGTGATTACCATTGACTTATATGGTATCATAATCTCATTTCTGTCCAATACACATCTGAAATTTTGTCTGTCATGAACAGTTTTGGCAAATGTTCAATGTTAGTTGTAAAAGTGATTGTATTTCCCTTTCTTTCTGTATGAAATCTTTGTTGTCTTCACAAAAACATGTAATTTTTAGATTTTTTGTATACTTATTTCTATTTATTAATTATTTTGTTTTTTGGGTCTATATAAGATTATAACTTTGTTAAACTTTGCCCAAAATGTTGCATTTCTATAAAATGTTTCCTGCAGTTTGACGATTTGGTTGGTATGTCTCAATGCCTACGATATTGCCCATAAATGCCTCTTAGTTTATCTTTTGTCAAGAATTATATTTATATTATTATGAAATAATCCTTTGGTTTTGAGGTTTCACATCTTTACCCATGCTTTTAATTTCAAGCACTTTTTTGTTTTCTTAACACTGAAGTATATTTTAAAAGCATCATATAGTTGTTTTATTAAAAAATATATATACTTACATATATTAAAACATATATATATACAAACATATATATGTTGGCCTGTTTATCTGGTGACCTATTATCATCTATCCTTGTATTTTTTTAACTTTTGCTATAGTCACTATGTTTTCTTTTTTTACTCATACATATTTTGGATGGTTTTATTCATACTTAATGGTTGCTTTTACATCTTTCAAAACTATTAGTTTTTCAATATTAATAAAAAATTACTTTTATGATCTCCCATTTAAGGCTGTGATAATTTGTTTTTAATGTTCACATGCAGTCATGTTTAATAGAATTTTTGCACTACTATTGGATACATTTTATACTCCCACAATTTATATGTGAAGGCCCTAACCCTCCACGTGACACTATTTGGAGATAAGGCATTTCAGAAATAATTCAGGTTAAGGGAGGCCATAGGGTAGGGTCCTAATCTGATAGGACTGGTGGTCTTATAAGAGGAAAAGAGAGAGATTTCTTTCTCCATGGGCATGCACCAAAGGAAAGCCGTGTGAGCACACAGTGAGAATGTAGCCAGCTGAAGCCAGGAAGAGAGCTCTCACCAGAATGTGGCAATGCTAGCACCCTCATCTCAGACTTCCAGAACCAAATCTGTGAGAAAATAATTTATTTTGTTGTGTCAGCCACCTAATCTATGGCATTTTGTTATGGCAGCTTGAGAAGACTAATTCAGACACCAATCATTATTAATTATCTTTTGAGTGTTATCTTGTTTCTAGGGAAGTTAACTGATATTTGGACTCTGTTTTATAACTGTTTACAATTCTTAACTTAATTTCACTTAAATGGCTTTACCATTGGTAATAATCAGGGTTCTATAGAGAAATACAAACAATAGGACTAGGTAGCCTATAGATACAGATGTAGATATTGACATAGTTGTATAGAATATAAAAAGAGATTTAATATGAAGGGTTAGTGCATGTGATTATGGGGGCTGATAAGTCCCATGATCTGCAGGCTACAAGCTACAGTCCTCAGAAAGCCAGTGGTATACTTCCAATCAAACCTGGAGGCCGGGAGAGCAGCACCAACATATAAGGGCAGCAGAAGATAAACGTCCCTGCTCAAGCAGAGAGCAAATCCATCCTCCTGCCTCCAGGCCCTCAGTGAAAATGTTGTACACTCAAATGGATGAGGGTGACTTTCTCTCTGTCTGCAGATCCAAATGTTTTTTGTTTTTGTTTTTTTAATATTTATTTTTTTATTTTGGTTATGTTAGTCACCATACAGTACATCGTTAGTTTTTGATGCAGTGTTCCAAGATTCATCGTTTATGTATAACACCCAGTTAATCTCTCCTGGAAACAACCTCACAGACATATCCAGAAATAACATTTTAGCAGCTAGCTGGAGGTTCCTTAGCCCAGAAAAGCTGACACATAAAATTAAACATCACAGCATTACGTCCTTTTTTCCTTGCTCTTTGTTCAATTACCATTTTAGGTTGTATTATACCTGCAAGTTATTTTTTTCTCCTTTAGAAGGGTATATGAATATCTGAGAAGAGTGTTATAATTGAAAGATAACTTAGACAAGTACAAAATTTTTGTTTTTCAATTTTTCTCATCAAAACTATTTTGCACCTTATATCCTGACCCCTCAGGATGCTGCTTTGCAAATATGAGTTTGGATGGCAAAATAATTTTTATGTCTTTGAATATTGCCTGCTTACTTTTCCAGTTTGATACTTACTTAGTTTTATAATTACAATAAAAATTGTCAATGTGGATCTAAATGTGGTTTTCTTTTCATTGATTTTTTCCTAAAACCTGGGGACCTTTCAATCTGTACACACGTTCTAGACCTGAAGACTTATCTTCAGTACATCTTTGATATTTTCCTCTGCTTGCATTGTTCTTTTCTCTTTTTGAAAAGCACTTTTTATCTGTATATTTCTCCATTTTGGGTTCTCTATATGAGTTATAATCTATTTCAGGACTATGGTATTTGACATCTATGATATTTTCTTAAGCTTGTCCTCCAAATCTAGGACTGGATTTTTTGTCACTTAAGGTCATTTTTTTTAAATTTACATGATCCTCCAGGCTTTTGGATTTCATTATTTTCCATATGTACATTAACAATCTTATCAATTTTTCGGGGCACCTGGGTGGCTCAGTTGGTTAAGCGACTGCCTTCGGCTCAGGTCATGATCCCAGAGACCTGGGATCAAGTCCCACATCGGGCTCCCTGCTTGGCGGGAAGCCTGCTTCTCCCTCACTCACTCCCCCCTCTCGCTTGTGTTCCCTCTCTGGCTGTGATTCTCTCTGTCAAATAAATAAATAAAATCTTTTAAAAAAAAAGTTAAAAAAAATCTTAATCAATTTTTCTTTCCTTTTATTTTGCAGAATTCACATCTTAGTCCTGGTGGGCTTCTCCTTATGAACCTTTGGCCAAGAGGCCGTGCATTCTTACGTCCTACTGAGAAAGCTAGTATCTTGATCCTATAAGAGATCATTTCCAGAGGTTTTGCATCTAGGTCCCTTTCCCTTTTTCTATTTTTTTTTTCCTGTTTGCTCATCTTTGAACAGTTGGGGTGTAGCCACATATTTTAGAACTAGCTATAAATATACATTGCTTCGGATTTCTCTTGGCTTACTCTGAACAGTTCCTACCCCAGTTTCTACTTTTGATCAGACACTTTATTGCAGATTTCTGCTACAGAATCTGAATGTACTCTCACCCATGTTGGCTTAGTGATATTCCAAATTGAAAGACTGATTTTTAAAAATGGGATTGGAAATGTTCCCATTAATCCAGTTTCTTCTGACACTTCCCCTGCCTCAGTCCCCTGTGACATGTGATCTTTCTACCTGTGAAGAACGTTGTTCTTTATGCTAAAATGTGCACACATAAATGTTTAAGTGTGTTCTAAGAATTTCTGACTTGCAAATGGAAATAAAAATTAAGGAGTGGGAGGCAGTGTCCTGAATGCCTGAAAAATCAGTGCCTGTGCTGGAAAGCAGCAATTACACCACTTTCTCTCTTCATCAGAATCTTGGCCCTATAAAGGCTGAAGGATGAGGTGACTTCCTGTCTTTATACAGGTGATTTTTCTTTCACAATTTAAAGCTTGCCATGCCCTGAGATGAAGTCCGGGCAGGTTTTCCTTGATGTCAACATTTCAAAAGAAGAAAGCGGGGTCCAGAGAGGTCACCTAATCTCATCAAAGTCACACAGCTAACAGTAGAATCGAAGGAGAGCCTCAAGGTCTTTGGATTCAGCTAAGATTCCTTAGCAGAACACCATGCTGTCTTTCCTGGGACAAGTTTATTCACGGATAAATCTAAGGAAATCTGATGATCTGAGGATTCTCCAAGAGCACTGAAGAGCATTTCCTTTGCAAAAAATAATATCTAACATTCCCATCCTGAATCTTATATAAAATAGCAGTATGATTCAATTAATGCTTTCCCACATGTCGTTTATCAACTGGAACTTCATTGCAATGGATTTTCACCTCCTCCTAATACCTTCCTTAATTGCACTAGCTCATGTAATTTTCTCCTCTTTTTATTCACATTGTTTTTACTCTTCATTATACTCCACTGTATGCTTTGGATCCTTTCTCGGGCCTTGTCTCCTTAGGTGGCACCCAACATTCTTGGCAGAGGCCCTGTCTTATCTAAATCATTTCCCTTGCCATTTAGCATAAAACTAGGCCCACAGGAAATGTTTATAAGTAGCCTAGGCGAGGTACAGTGCTAAAATAGCACATTTCTCAGGAGACCACTTATAGGAAAATTAAAATTTAATTAATTATCTAATAGTATCTACATTACTCTTAAGCAAGCACAAAATAGCTTTCATTTACTTTTTTTGTTTCCTCCCTTACATAGGCAGTTCTTCACGGATATTAAGACGTCTTGTTCAGCAAACATTGCATGAGGGTTTCCTCTGTGCTGGGCACTATGCCACTCTGTTGGGAAAAATAAATGAAGAAGATACAGTCTCTGTTGCAAACACTTGCTGTCTGATGAGCAAAACAGACATGTATTTAAATTATCTCAGTCAAATTTGGGAAATGCTCCAATAAAGTTATGCACTAGAGGAGAAGCAATCAACTAATTTACCTTGAAAGAGTGTCAAGCTCTCTAGCTCACTTTTTTTTCAGAATAAAATCCAGCAAGAGAGCCCAATTCCAAAGTACCAATAAAACTGTAACTCTCCAGGGACCTGAATATATTGAACAAACTTCACCTAATCCTGTCAATGGTGCTATTTGGGATTCTAAGGGCACTGGGATAGCCAAAGGACACCAGTAGACCATGACCAACAGCATAAGAAATAATGAACATTTTTACAATGATGAAAAAATAAATCCCTTTCCTGTGTCCTTCTAAATTTACTTTGACTAGCTATTGAACAGGCATTTCATAGATTCAATACATCACAACATATTAAGTGCTGCTCAGCTCCTGCCACTCCGGCTGTCCTGCTGTGGACCGTCTCTTTCTGTTTGCATCTTGCCCATCCTCCGTGCATATAAACTAAGCATCTCCATTTCTGCTCTCAGAGTGTACCATGCCATACAACCGAGATTTCAAGAACAAATATCAACAGTGGCTAAGCCAAACATATCTTGTCAAGAGAGTGCCACTGCAATGTAAAGATTGATTTGTCGAGGGAGGTCTTGCATATAAGTAGATGTGAAGGCAAGGACTGAGGTTAACAAGTTTCCACTGAGGGAGTTTATTTATAACGAAATAACAAGAGGACAGCTCTGCCTCTGCCAATTCCTTTCCATCTCTTCCTGTATCCATTGCCACAGCAGTTTTTTGTTTTTGTTTTTTGTTTTGTTTTGTTTTTTTATTCATCACCAGAAATCAGCCTCTCCAGTGCAAATCCAGGTAAAGCACAGGATAAAAAGTTCACCTTCAGGACTTCTATATTCATGTAGATCAGGATCAATTCAAAGCCAGTCATCACTGTTGGGAGGTACTTTCTGTGCCCACGTTAGTACTTAGATGTATGGACGTAATAAAAGAAAAGGGGTAAACTGAACTTGACATGTGAGGTGCTCACAGAGACCAGACCCATAGACATCACACAAAAGAAAGTGCATGATCAAGAGTTAGTTGCATAAATTCTAAATACTGAGTGCTGGAGGTCAGAGAAGGGAGACACTGTTTTAGCCTAGAGCATTCTGGCCCAACTCAATAGAAGAGGTGGTGACTGAATTGGTACTTGAGGAAGGGGTAGGCTGAGAACAGATTGTGGTCAGTTACACGGTTACCCATGGGTGGTAACTGTGTCATCATCTTCAATCTCAGCAGACTGATAGAATCAGGGCCAGGGCCAGATGGCTGGATGCATGGAGAGAGTAGGCAGACAAGGAAATGCTTTGACTTAAGTACCCACACACTTAACAAATATTTAATTTATAACCTAGGAGCTAGGATCTAATATTGTAAAAGATCTAGTTTCTTCCAGAAGAAGCTCACATCTTAGTGGAAAATATAGATATTGATATACACTGAAGCAGTTACAAGAGAGCAGGAAAATTACTGTAATGTCATGGGAGCACACATGGTGTCATCTAGATCGGACTTAGACAATAAGGAAAGATTTCTGTAGGAGTTGATATCTGAGCTGAGAAAATGTGGCGAACAGGAGGAAGGGCTACACTGACTCAATATTTCTGGCTTCTAGAGGCCAAAAACCCAATTCTGCAATTACACACGGTCTCTTGCCAACACTGTTCTCAGCAAGATCTTCTTCTAAAATTGCTCTCTCCAAAGTGGCAGCAGGGCATGAGTAGGTCTAGAACTAGTCAAAGCACAAATAGCAGTTGACCTATTGTATTCAAGAGTAGGATGCCACTGAGTCACACCGCAATAGCTTTTCAAGTTTATGGACAATTGATAAAGACTTTGAAAATCATTGCTTGGATAGCACCATGGCTAGGTACTTTTATACTGTTCCCTAGGAAAGGGGAGGGATAGAGGTTCCTAACCCTGGACAAAGACTACCCCCTAAGCTTGGCCCCCATAGATCTCCTGCACCTAAGGACTGATATCAACCATGGCAAATTAACTCTCAAAAATGTATCACTGGATATAAGGGGAAAGAGGTAAATATATGGAGAACGTCTGTTTCCCATTCACAGATTTTAGATTGCCCACTGGAAGAGAACAAGCTAAGGTATAAATTGTTGCAGAACTGCCCTTTGGGTATGAATTTAAGGCATACTTCCATACTCCTCATCTGCTCCAGCCCCAATCTGGGAGGCATCTGTGTTGCCTTTAGAATTCTGCGTCCTTCAGAGAACCGACTCATGGCTCTCAACCTTCCTCCAGCTCCAACTTCGTCTAGCTCTACTCTACACATTATATCTGACTTTCCCAGGGTAGGCCTTGTTTCTTCTACTGACTTACCTAAGCACCCAAAACTCCAGTCCCACCAAGGTTTTGCCCACCTGGAATCTTATGCTCTCTTCTGCCCTAGCAATATCATCCTGCAATGCATTTTTTAATATCCAAAAACTTCCTGTGTTTGGAATGGTCACCATTAATGACTTGGAAAGGTGAAGAATTAATTAGTGAAACAGGATATTTTAGAGGGCTTTTTCCCTCCTTAAGGTTTTAGTATTTACTGGCACCCAAAGAGTTTAAACCACACTGGGTGAGAGAAGGCACATGATGAAGAAAATAATGGGTTGTGAAGTAGTCAAGTGAAATTCAGCCCAGAAAGTTAGAAAGGAGAATGATATTTTTTTAAAAAATGTATATATTATACAAATATGTAATATATTATAAATTATATATTAAGTTCTGTTGACCAGTTAGTGTTGTGGAAATATCTACTATACATAAATAACATTTCCCCCAAATGTGTAGAAATGTGTTAAAAATACATACTTTAGCAGATTTGCAAAAATAGTTTAATGGTTTGGTGATTATGTTGCTAAAAATGTTTTATTTCTTTGATTCCCTAAACAGAATATACAAAATGTCTATCAAAATGATTATGTTCTACTTCATACAGTTTGCAATTTGCTTCTAGAATTAATGACCTCAGAGCAGTGCCTTTTGATTTCTTGTGAAAATTTCTAAAATTTTCTTTTGTCTTGCTCTGAGGCTATTGATAACACCTTATGCTTTGGGTGTGATTTCACTGAGCTGCCTTTTTATTTTAGTATGATGATTTTAATCTTCTTTGGGCTTGGGGAGTTAAATGTGGCCCTTTGTAAGATTTCGTCATAAAGTAAGTGTCAGTAGGTCATGATGACTGTGCTCAGGTGTTAAGATTTGACACATGACTCTAGCAATCACTATTCAAACCAATAAGCCACCTTTACATTTTATTCCAGATTTTTATTTCTTTTTTCCCCATTTTTTAAATTAACATATAATGTATTATTTGTTTCAGGAGTACCGGTCTGTCATTCATCAGTCTTATACATTTTACAGCATTCATCATAGCACATACTCGCTCCAATGTCCATCACCCAGCCACCTGATCCCTCTCATCCCCCTCCACTTCAGCATGCCTCAGTTTGTTTCTTGAGATTAAGAGTCTCTTGTGGCTTGTTTCCCTCTCTAGTTTCATCTTCTTTCATTTTTCCCTCTCTTCCCCTATGATCCTCTGCCTTGTTTCTCAAATTCCACATATCAGTGAGATCATATGATAATTGACTTTCTCTGATTGACTTATTTTGCTTAGCATAATACCCCCTAGTTTTATCCACATTGTTGCAAATGGCAAGATTTCATTTTTTGATGGCTGCATAATATCCCTCTGTGTGTGTGTGTGTGTGTGCGCATTTGCACATATATACTCATGTACACCACATCTTCTTTATCCATTCATCTGTTAATGGACATCTAGGCTCTTCCCATAGTTTGGTCATTGTGGACATTGCTGCTATAAACATTGGAGTGCACATGCCTGTTCAGATCACTACATTTGTACGTTGGGGAAAATACCTAGAAGTACAATTGCTGGGTTGTAGGGTAGCTCTATTTTCAACTTTTTGAGGAATCTCCATACTGTTTTCCAGAGTGGCTGTAGCAGTTTGCATTCCCACTAACAGTGTAGGAGGAGTCCCCTTTCTCTGCATTCTTGCTAACACCTATTATTTCCAGACTTGTTAATTTTAACCATTCTGACTGGTGTGAGGTGGTATCTCATTGTGGTTTTGATTTGTATTTCCCTGATGCCAAGTGTTGCTGAGCACTTTCTCATGTGTCTGTTGGCCATTTGGACGTCTTCTTTGCAGAAATGTCTATTCATGTCTTCGGCCCATTTCTTGATGGGATTCTTTGGTTTTTGGGTGTTGAGTTTGGTAAGTTCTTTATAGATCTTGGGTACTTGTACTTTATCTGATGTATCATTTGCAAATATCTTCTTCCATTCCGCTGGCTAACTTTTGGTTTTGTTGAATGTTTCCTTTGCTGTACAAGACTTTTTCACCTTGATGAAGTCCCAATAGTTCATGTTTGCCTTTGCTTCCCTTGCCTTTGGCGATGTTTCTAGGAAGAAGTTGCTGAGGCTGAGGTTGAAGAGGTTGCTGCCTGTATTCCCCTCAAGAATTGTAATGGGTTCCTGTCTCACATTGAGGTCTTTCATCCATTTTGAGTCTATTTTTGTGTGTGGTGTAAGGAAATGGTCCAGTTTCATTCATCTGCATGTGGTTGTCCAATTTTCCCAACACCATTTTTTGAAGAGACTGTCTTTTTTCTATTGGAAAGTCTTTCCTGCTTTGTCAAAGATGAGTTGACCATAGAGTTGAGGGTCCCTTTCTGGACTCTCTATTCTGTTCCATTGATCTGTGTGTCCATTTTTGTGCAAGTATCATATGGTCTTGATGATTACAGCTTTGTAATACAGCTTGAAGTCTGGAATTGTGATGCCACCAGCTTTGGTGTTCTTTTTCAATATTCCTTTGGCTATTCAGGTTTTTTTCTGGTTCCATATAAATTCTAGGATTATTTATTCCATTTCTTTGAAAAAAGTTGATGTTATTTTGATAGGGATTGTGTTAAATGTGTAGATTGTTCTAGGTAGCATAGACACTTTCCCAGTATTTGTTCTTTCAATCCATGAGCATGGAATGTTTTTCCATTTCTTTGCTTGTTCCTCAATTTCTTTCATGAGTATTCTATAGTTTTCTGAGTAGAGGTTCTTTGCCACTTCCTTAGATTTACTGCTAGGTATCTCATGTTTGGTGCAACTGTAAATGGGGTAAATGGGATCGACTCCTTAATGTCTCTTTCTTCTGTCTTGTTGTTGGTGTATAGAAATGCAACTGATTTCTGTGCATAGATTTTATATATTTACACTTTACTGAATTCCTGTATGAGTTCTAGCAGTTTTGGGGTTGAGTATCATATGGTTCTTGTTCTTTTTTTTTTTTTTAATATTTTCTTTATTTATTTGACAGAGAGAAACACAGCTAGAGAGGGAACACAAGCAGAGGGACTGAGAGAGGGAGAAGCAGGCTTCCCGCTGAAGCAGAAAGCCCTATGTGGGGCTTGATCCTGTGTCTCCAGGATCATGACCTGAGCTGAAGGCAGTCACTTAACCAACTGAGCCACCTAGGCGCCCCCTTGTTCTTTCTTTTATTAATGTATTGTACCACATCGATAGATTTGCAGATATTGAACCAACCTTGCAGCCCAGGAATAAATTCCACTTGGTTGTGGTGAATAATTCTTTTAATGTACTGTTGGATCCTATTGGCTAGTGTTGTGGTGAGAATTTTTATATCCATGTTCATCAGGAATATTTGTTTGTAATTCTCCTTTTTGATGGGGTGTTTGTCTTGTTTTGGGATCAAGGTGATATTGGCCTCATAAAATGAGTTTGGAAGTTCTCCTTCCATTTAGGTTTTTTGGAACAGTGTCAGGATACTAGGTACTAATTTTTCTTTAAATGTTTGGTAGAATTCCCCTGGGGAGCCTTCTGGCCTGGGCTCTTGTTTCTTGGGAGATTTTTGATGACTGCTTCAATTTCCTTGCTGGCTTTGTGCCTATTCAGATTTTGTATTTCTTCCTGGTTCAGTTTTGGTAGCTTATATGTCTCTAGGAATACATCATTGCTTCCAGATTGTCTAACTTGTTGGCATATAGTTGCTCATAATATGTTCTTATAATTATTTGTATTTTTTTGGTGTTGGTTGTGATCTCTCCTCTTTTATTCATTATTTTATTTATTTGGGTCCTTTCTCTTTCTGTCTCTCTCTGTCTCTGTCTCTCTCTCTTTTTGGATAAGTCTGGCCAGGGGTTTATCAGTCTTATTAACTCTTTCCAAGAAGCAGTTCCTAGTTTCATTGATTTGTCCTACTGTTCTTTTGGTTTCTATTTCATTGATTTCTGCTACAATCTTTATTCGTTCTCTTTTCCTGCTGGGTTTAGGATTTCTTTGCTGTTCTTTCTCTAGCTCCTAGGTGGAGGGTTAGGTTGTGCATTTGAGACCTTTCTTGTTTCTTGAGAAAGGCTTGTATTGTTATATACTTTCCTCTTGGGACCACCTTTGCTGCATCCCAGAGATTTTGAACAGTTGTATTTTCATTTTCATTTGTTTCCATGAATTTTTTAAATACTTCTTTAATTTCCTGGTTGCCCCAGTCATTCTTTAGGAGAATGCTCTTCAGCCTCCATGTATTTGAGTTTTTTCCAACTTTCCTCTCATGAATGTGTTCTAGTTTCAAAGCACTGTGGTCCAAAAATATGCAGGGAATGATACCAGTCTTTTGGTACTGGTTGAGACCTGATTTATGACCCAGGATGTTATCTCTTCTGGGGAATGTTCCATGTGCACTATTTCCTTGCTTTGGGATGGAATGTTCTGAATATATCTGTGAAGTCCATCTGGTCCAGCTTATCATTTAAAGTCTTTATTTCCTTGTTGATCTTGTGCTTAGATGATCTGCCCATTTCAGTGAAGGACGTCTTAAAGTCCCCTACTATTATTGTATTATTGTTGTTGTGTTTCTCTGCTTTTGTCATTAATTAGGCTTATGTAACTGGCTGCTCCCATGTTAGGAGCATAAATATTTAAAATTGTTAGATCTTCTTGTTGGATAGACCTTTTAAGCATGATATAGTGTCCTTCCTCATTTCTTATTATAGTCTTTGGTTTAAAATCTAATATAAAGATTAAAAATATGAATATAAAATCTAATATATAGGTTGTCTGATATAAGGATTGCTACCCCAGCTTTCTTTTGATATCCATTAGCATGGTAAATTGTTTTCCACTCCCTCACTTTAAATCTGGAGGTGTCTTCGGGTTTAAAATGAGTCTCATGCAGACAGCATATCGATGGGTCTTGTTTTTCTGTTGTTTTTGTTTTTTTATTCAATCTAATACCCTGTGTCTTTTGATTGGGAATTTAGCCCATTTATATTCAGGGTAGCTATGGAAAGATATGAATGTAGTGCCATTGTATTGCCTGTAATAGGCAGAGTTCTTTTTAAATAGTAAGACTATTTAATTTAAATAGTGTTACTATTTAAAAAGTTTTACTATTGTCTCTGTTCTCTTCTGGTCTATGTTACTTTTAGGCTCGCTCTTTGCTTAGAGGACCCCTTTTAATATTTCTTGTAGGGCTGGTTTGGTATTTGCAAATTCTTTTAGTTTGTTTGTCCTAGAAGTTTTTTTTCTCTCCTTCTATTTTCAATGATAGTCTAGCTGGATATAGTATTCTTGGCTGCATATTTTTCTCATTTAGTGCTCTGAATATATCATGCCAGTCCTTTCTGGCCTGCCAGGTCTCTGTGGATAGGTCTGCTGCCAATGTAATGTTTCTACTGTTGTAGATTTCTGACTTCTTGTCCTGAGCTGCTTTCAGGATTTACTCTTTGTCTCTGAGACTTGTAAGTTTTACTATTAGATATCAGGATGTTTCTTGACCTACTTTTATTGAGGGATTTTGATGTCTCTTTCCTTCCCCAAATTAGGGAAGATATCACCAATATACCTTCTGCTCCTCTCTCTTTCTTCTTCTTCTGGGATCCCAATTATACTAATATTGTTTCATCTTGTGATATCACTTATCTCTCGAATTCTCCCCTCATACTCCAGTAGTTGTTTAACTCTCTTTTCCTCAACTTCTTTCATTTGGTCTTTTATATCACTAATTCTCTCTTCTGCCTCATTTATCCTATTCGTTAGAGCCTTCATTGTTGATTATACCTCATTAATAACCTTTTTTGATTTTGATTTTGTTAGATTTTAGTTCTTTTATTTCTCCAGAAAGGGATTCTCTATTATTGTCTATGCTTTCTTTCATGCCCAGGTAGTATCTTTATAGTCATTATTCTGAACTCTAGTTCCAACATCTTACTAATGTCCGTATTGATTGGGTCCCTGGCAGTTGGTACTGCCTCTTGTTCTTTTTTTGAGGTCAGTTTTTCTGTTTTGTCATTTTGTCCAAAGAAGAATAGATAAACGAGAGAACAAAATGCTAAAAGGGTAACAACAATCCTAGAAAAATATATACTAAACAAATCAGAAGAGACCTGAAATCACGGGGAAAAGAAAAAAAAAAAAAAAGAATATGATTAGGCTGGTGAATAGAACAGAGGCACACACTAGATTCTGGGTGCATTTTAGTTTTCTAGAAGAAACTGCCTCCCAAAATGTTAAAGAAAGAAAGAAAAAATATATAATAAGGGTAAATACAGTGAGGGGATGGAATATGACTTTAAAAATGAAAATTAAAGAGATTTTTAAAAAGAAATTGATAGATAAGAAATTGGTTGAAAAAAGAAAGAAGAAAAATTTAAAAAAAAAAGAAAAAAGGAGAGAATATGCTCAGGTGGAAGAATAGAACAAAGCCATACACTAGATTTAGGGTATATTTTGGTTTGTTAGAAGAAACTGTATCCCAAAATTTTAAAGAAAAAAAAAAACCTTATATACATATACAAAAAATAAGGTTAAATAAATGAGGGCATAGAATATGACTGTAAAAATGAAAATTAAAAAAGATTTTAAAAAGGAATTGATATGATAAGATGTTGGTTAAACTAGGAAAGAAGAAAAATTCAAAAAAATAGAAAAAGAAAAAAATAAGAAAATTTTAAAAATTAATTTTGAAAGACTAAAGAATCATGGGGAAGAAGCCATGAATTCTATGTCCTGGAGTTTTGCAGTTCTCTTGATCGTTAAACTTGGTCTTGGCTGGATATTCTTACTGATCTTCTGTGGGAGGGGCCTGTCGCAGTGATTCTCAATTGTCTTTCCCTGAGGCAGAATCGTCTGCCTTTGCCAGGGGCCAGGCTAAATAATCTGCTTGGTTTTTCTCTATGTGGCTTTTTTTTCCCTGAAAGCTTTCTATATAGCTTTGGAGGACAAGAATAAAAAGGGCAGCCTCCCAATCTGTGGCCTAGAGGAAATGATCACTCAGGGCCCCCTTTCTCAGTGCACCACCAGGAGACCCTGGTCTCCAGCTGCCCTCCAGGCTCACCTGGCCTGTGACTGAGCATTTATAACTGACACACGACCCTGTTTGGAGTTTGCAAACCCAGCAGATTCCTGTGGTGCTCTCCCATGCCCCTCTTCCTGAGAGGAGGAAGGGGAGTCTCTCTGGATCTACCACTTGTTGTGTTTCTGTGGGAGTAGTGGCCCAACTGTGCCGTGGATCACACTTTATGGTAACCCCGAGCTGAGAGCCCACTCCTTGGCTCTGTCTTTGCAGCCAGCTTCCCCGCTCCAATAACTGGGAGTTCTACCACACTCAGGCACCTCTGGTCTTTCTGTGACCCAGAAGGTCCTGAGACCACACTATCCCAGGGAGGGTTCCACCCTCCACTTCGCCACTGGAGCAATGTTCTTCAGTGGAACAGACTTCTGAAAGTTATGGTATTGTACTCTGCTACTCTATCATTTGCCAGGAGCTGGCTGATGGAGGCTCCCTCCCCCCATGGTCTATCTTCCCAAATATCGCCTTGGATTCACCTCTCCATATGTCCTACCTTCCAGAAAGTGGTTGCTTTTCTGTTCATAGAATTGCTGCTATTCTTTTCTTTGATCTTGTGTTGAGTTCATAGGTGTTCAGAATGGTTTAATATCTAGCTGAATTCCTGGGACTAGATGAATTTAGGCCTCCTACTTCTCTGCCATGTTGTTCCTCCAGATTTTTATTTCTGTTTTAAAGTTCTAGGGTGCCAATAAGATTGACACCAGAACAATGGGTCATTAATATTTTCAATACTATAACATGAAGTTTTATTGATTTATAAGAGGTATAAAGTTACAAGTTCTGAAGGCAGAAGAGAACTAAATATTAAAGGAGTCACCCATCTTCTTGGAGTTCAATTATGCCCCGAACATAGAATTAAGATGAAACAGAAACCAGTAGGCAACTGACTGCATTGATTTAGTGACAGGATTGTATGAAGTGTAGAGAGAATAAAGTTTTAAGTTGCTTTTTCAAATAACTATCCATTCTCCATTCTGAGCCTTGTGGACTGGTGAGCAAATTTAGCTTTAAAAATGGGGCTATTTGGGCTGTGTTTATCTTTTTCAAAGCTCTGAAAATGATTATTCCCGCAGAAGCAATGCCAAACAAGAGAAGATGATCTAAATATATATTTGGTTGTATAGGTACCAGACTTGAGTTCATTTGAGCAAATCTGGAGCTAGTTTGATCTCAACCAAAGCAGGTACAGAAAATTCACATTCTGCCATTAATGCATTTTTGGAATGCAGTGGATTTCTAGGCTTGAGGTTAGCAGTACACAGAGATTTTAGCCCATGAGAATAGTTCAGCTTTTGAGTTGGTAGTGATTCTAGGTAATATCTCATTTATTCCTGCCCATAACCACCACACTCCAGAAATCATCACAAATTCCCAAAAAGAAAAGGAAGAGGGGCAGAGAGAGGAAGACATGGGTTTTGATATTTGAAACCAAATTCCCTTTGTTTCATATAAGACTAAGAATTTCTTCCTTCCTACCTACTTTCCATTTTTAAAAACCATTCAATGAACACAGACTACTGTTAGGTAAAAAGTACTACCCCAGACAAAAAAAATATTATCCTGTCCTCAAAGAGCTTACAACTGCATTTATTTCCTTCTCATTCTACCACTAGCCTACTGGAAGCTTGCCAAGAAATTTTCACAGAAAAATGCCACAATAGCAGGAAAGTGGAAATTTAAGTCAATTGTTGCCACTGAATTTGATACCTTTTTTTTTTTTTTTTACAATCTACTAATCACCTGCATTTACTGACAAGCAACTTTTGGGGGAAAGAGTATAGGAACAGATGAATTCATATTATTTCTGCCAGATAGTTCCAAATCTCATAAGGGAGAGGAAAGTCTTCCATATGATGATAATAGATCTACAATAAAAGCAGAGTTACCATGTGACTATTATTAGGCCCCATATAACCTCATTAGGCCCCAGTTCTTTGCTTTTTCTTATTCTTTCATGCAATCACTCAAAGGACATGAATTAAACACCCATTAAAGATAATGTACTTATATGCACAAAATGTTTTGAATGATAGGAACCAAGACAAAGACAGCGCTGAAGAGTCCCTATAGAATCCATAAACTACTGCCAGTCTGAGCAAAGTTTATACAGATTTTTAAAAAATATTATTCTCACCCTAATACATCCTAATTTTTCAATTCTATTTGGACAGAAATAAATCAACAATTAAGCTTTCTGACAACTTTTTTTACCATCTTGGGAAGACTGGAGGAATAACTACTACCCTTCTATATTTCTTCTCCCTGACCCCTCCTCATGGCAAAACTTACATCCAGTTATTGGTCAGTCACATGCATGTAGAGACTTGTTGACAGTAATGCACATGTTTTCCCCTGATCTTGTCTGGTACCTGCCTGTCTTTTCAACTGGTCGTCATGGCAGTGGGGTTCCATCTGAAAGTCCTATGGGATAAGATACTTAAAAGAATATGCTTTAGGAAGAATTCTGTAGAAAAATATGTGAGGGAAAATATGTTTTAGGAAAATACACTTGGACACCTGGGTGGCGCAGTGGGTTAAGCCTCAGCCTTCAGCTCAGGTCATGATCCCGGATTCCCAGGATTGAGCCCTGCATCAGGCTCCCTGCTCGGTGGGAAGTCTGTTTCTCCCTCTTTCTCTCCCCCTGCTTGTGTTCCCTCTCTAGCTGTGTTTCTCAGAAACATCTGTTTCTCCCTCTCTCTCTCCCCCTGCTTGTGTTCCCTCTCTAGCTGTGTTTCTCTTTGTCAAATAAATAAATAAAATCTTTAAAAAATAATAGAAGTTATTTTCCCTATATAGGGAAGAATCCATCTTTAGCCTCCTCCTTTGTAATCAATGGGTAATGAGGTCCATGCATTCCTCCACACTCTGCTGACCCCAATTAGTGGTGAATGGAATACAAAGCTCCACTTCAGTCCTCAAATTCCCACGATTTCTTTCAAAACTGTTCACCAGAAGCTGTTTATTTCTCACTGTTTCCAAATAACTAATAATGCTGATGTATTCAGTCTTATTTTGGCTAATGATGCTTGTGTCTACTCTCCGATAGATTAAAACTTGAGGAAAGGAGGATGGTGTAACTGTCACCTCCATGTTCTATCCCTCAGATACAGTCAAATCTGAACTAACCATTATCTTAACTTTATACATATATATATATATATATGTATATATATGTATATATATATATATTTGTACTAGGCTTTTAAAGAGGATATAATTTACCTAAGAAAAATTGAAAGGCAGATTTCTTAAAAGAAAAATATCCAGAGTTCCTCCATATTTAGTTTAATTTCTCATCTCTCTGAGCTGAGATCAAGGAGAACAGGTAATAAAACAAAAGGAAGAAAATTCTTTTATTCACCTTGAGAAGTGGGAGATGGAATAGACTACTGAAATGCAAACGGATCTCTGGGTAGTAATGAGGGCCCATTCAAAGCACATTTTTATATTTAAAGTAAAACCAGTTGTTAAAAATTTGATATGGACCTTACCAGTAATTGCAATGCACTTTGCTCCTTCCCCTTCCTCTTTCTTGAAGGTATAACCGGTCTTCTGAACTCTGCCTCTATCATATACCTGTGGGGTGTATATGTGTTGTGTGTATATATGTTGTCATTACATAAATCTTTAGCCCTAAACTAAATATTGCTTAATTTGCCTGGCTTTGAGCTTTTAAAACATATTGAATGAGTTATTCTATGACTTAATTTTGTTCTATGTTATATTTCTTAGCTACATCCATGGTGTTGCTTAGAGATGTAATTCATTTATTTCCACTTACCGTATAGCTTTTGTTTTTGCTATTACAAAAATGCCGTATGGCCATTCTCATGCATATCTCTTGGTGTATATGTGCAATTTCTCTGAGTTACTCACCTAAGAAGGAAATTGTTTGCTCATAGAGTAGACACAATTTTAAAGATAATGCCAAGTTTTTTTCCCAAATTGGTAGTAGAAATTTATACTTCCTCCACAGTGGTTTCTAGAACAATTTCAGTTGCTTAGATACAGGCACTAAAAAGGCAGAAGGATAGGTTTAACCAGATTGAGCATTTGCCCAGTGAATATGATAACAGGGGAAAGGGAATTAAGATTTTATTAAAGGAGTGATCACAATAAAGTCCCATGGAATTTAAGCTGGATAGAGTACGAAGTAAGGATCTGAGTGCAAAATGTCTAAGACAGGAATCATAAAGAATCCATGAACTAGAGGCCCCTTAAGCTGCACTACAGAGAAGCTGAGATCTACTCTTGGGCAGACAGCCAGATAAAAATCCTAAAGGAGAAGCTTTAGACCAGATGAAGGGAGAACAGAGTATGTGGATAGCATTGGGAAGAGGGAGAAAAAACTTCTTGGGTCTGTTCAGATACATATTTTTGCTCCTTAGTCAAAAACTGCTTCTGAAAAAGTACAAAAACAGTGAGATCTAATGAGTTAAACTTTTATATTCAAGTACATTTGAATGGTTCTGACCACAGTCTGTGTGTGGAGGGTGTCAGTGTTGAGTATGAACCCTTAAGAATACTTAATTGTGCACCTGAAACAAGAATAACATCAAGATGAAAACAAAAACCTAGAATGTTTAAGTAGATTGAGGAAAGTCAGTCTGCTCACAGGTTGAAAAATCAAAATGCAAAACTAGGTCCATCAGCTGTACTACCTAGGGTGCTATAAGGTTGTATGTCTGGAGGCATGATTCTTAAGCATTTTTGGATAGAGTCCTTGGGGAAGTTTCATAGTTCTGTGTCCCTCTATGGTCTGTCTCTGGAGAACGAGCACAGGCTTCCATAAACACTCTACTTTACATGCCATTTCAGGAAGTTCCAGAGACTCTCAAGCTCCATCTTTGCATCTCCTCTGGGCCCAGGGCAGAAGAAGCACCACATAAGGCGCTGTGTTAAGCTCTGTCCCTAGGCTGGGGAGCAAGGAGTGACAAAAATCGTATTGACCCTCCCACTCTCCAAACTGGGTGCAGATATAGTATTCTAAGACAGAGAAAGGTGCCTAAAGAAGATACCTGTTTCTTAATTCCGGGAAAGGATTCTCTTGGGGCAAGCCCACGTTAGATATCTTATTTCAGTAGGTAATTTTTATCATTTCACAATACCTTCCTTTTCAATAGGTTTCTCATTAAAAAGTTAACAAATATAGGACACTTTTGTCAGCTTTATTGTCCCCCTTGGCTCTGTTTGCTAGGACTGGAGGGCATGAATGATGCTTGCATCTTCACCAGCACACAGCAGTGTTATACAGTAAGATAATCAATATCTATGCTTCATTGTTTACTAATGGGTAGATAAATTCAATCTGAAAAAACTTTAAAAAATAAGCGATTGTTTAACAGAGTCTAGAGGTACCAATGTTTTGTATTTTATTTAAGCTTTTTCTCTGGAGGAGAAGTAGACACAGCCTCAGGTTGAAAAGAAAGAACTGTACCCTGCTACTCTATTGTATCCCTAAGGCCCCTTATTGGGGGAGGGCTGCAGGGGTTAGAAAACAGTTAACTTTGAAACTAAAGAGGGCTGTGACCAACAAGTGAGACAGATGGAGGCATGCCATTAAGAGAACGAGAAAAGCTTAATGTAGTTTCCTCCAGACACCAAAATACACTCTAGAAGAGTTTTCTCGAGAGTAAGAGTGATGGAAATGGAATCAGAGATATTCAGGGAGATAAATTAGTGGGAAAGATTTATTGATGATGCATGTGTAGAACTAAATGTGGAAGTTAAAACAGCATAAAATGAGGGCCAGGAGAGGAAATTGAGGGAAGAGGCAGCATGTGTCAGGGGAGGAGGACCATGTAGGCTACTGAAAATGGAGGCAGAGCTGTGGTAAGAGTCGCAGTGTGGAAGCCAGTTAAAACTGTAGTGATTTGAAAAACCATTCCTCTGGGCATCGGAGACATATACCTGGGTCTTAACATCAGGACTGAGATACGGACCTCATAAATAATTTTTGTGGGAATATACACCTATAAAAGCCTTTATCTCATTCTGAGTCAAGTAGAATTTCTAATAGTGTAGGTCCCCAATGAATGTCCAAATAAATGAGTAGTTACAAGAATGGTCTGTTTGCAGGTCATGTGGAAGTGGGATTCAGAGTAGAGAGCTAACTATAAGACTTACTGCATGCTTATTCTCAGAAACTTGATGCAAGTCTTAGATTGTAAGAACAATGAGAAAAGATCAATTATATTAGAATACTATGTTCTTATTTCATTTTATAATTTAGTTTTTATTCAAAGTATTTTCAGCTCCTTTGGATCAGTGGAACTGATACCCTAGTGAGAGAAGTGAGGCCTAGGGCCCTAGAACGGAAAGGAAAATATGGACTAAACTCTGTGTCAGGTGGCTGCACCTGACTGTCAGTGCTGTGGGATTTCTGTTTCAATTATCCATTTCTGCATAATAAGTCCCTTTGAAACTTCATGGCATAAAAAGCATGGAGTCACTCATGTACAGGTTGCAATTAGATGAAAGCTAGGATAGTAGGAAGGCCCCAGATAACCTTGCTCACATTTGTAGAACATTGGCACTAGGATTTTACTTCCATGGGTCTCTTTATCACTCAGTAATTCAGGTTTGCCTTCCTAACAAGATGGCGGCACCATTCCAAGAATGGAAGCTGTAGCTGTTTACATTACAGATTCCAGAACCCACATAACCTCATTCCATTCCATTTGATTGTACAAAGCAAGCTACAAGGCCAGCCCAGGACGATGGCTGGATAAATGGACTCTCTATCTAATGACAAGATTTATAAAACATTATGGTCAGATCTCCAGTCTACCATAATTATCACCTAAAGACCTAACTGTCCTACTTTTTATATTTTTAAAAAGGCAAATATTGAACTTGATGATCTCTAATGTCTCTTCTATTTTGAAAATGCAAAAAAAAAAGTTTAATTCTTTATTCACTTCTGAGGCAATAGAGAGTGAGGATTTAGAACTTACTCAGGACCACATGGCAGGTGAATGGCTCACTGAGCACAAGATATAACCATCCATTCACTGGTGCTCTTTACTGTCTGTGATTTTGGCCCTGTTCTTTTCCAGCTTTATTGAGGTACATGACAAATAAAATCATAATATACTTAAAGTGTACAACATGATGATTTGATATACATTTATACAGTGAAAGGATTCCCACAACTGAGTTAATTATCACATCCTTCATCTCATGCAGTGACTTTTTTTGTGAGAAGACTTAAATTCTTACTTAACACATTTCAACTGTGCAATACAGGATTATCAACTCTAGGCACCATGTTATACATTGGGTCCCCAGACCTTATTCATCTTAAAACAGAAAGCTTGCACCCTTTTACCAAACTTTTTCCCTTATCCCCACTCCTCCAGCCACCAGGCAACCACCATTCTACTTTCTCCTCTTCTCCTCTGTTTCTACAAGTTATATATTTCACACATAAGTGTAAGTGATACTGTGCAATATTTGTATTTCTTTGTCTACCTTATTTTTGCACCATCTGACATACTCAACACAACTGCTTTTTCTTCAGACCACTGGGCTCCATTAGCATCCATGTCTCCTCTAAAACTCTCTCCAGACCAACTAAAAGAGAATCTTGAAGGGTAGAGACCAAACTTTGGCATTATTAGCAAGGACCACAGCTGACTTAGAAGATGGTCACTAATGTTTAAGAACTGTCACAATAATATTTTGTAACATAATAATGAGTGAGCTTAGAAAACTGACTTGCTAACACTAAGTTTCAAATTTTTCATCTATAAAATAATAATAATCACCTGTTAGAGTCTTTGTGACACACATGTAAACAGATGCTTAAAAATGTATAGAAAACATTCAATAAATCAAGCTATTATGGGTTTGCTATTATTACTATTAGAGCATTTATTAAAATGGTGACTATTTATAGAAGAAAATTGTCAATTCCGTAAGGGTAGGGATTATCTCTGGTTTAGCTATATTTAAACATGTCTGGTATACAGTAGATGCTCAATAGTTATTTGTGGAGATATAATTGAATTACTTTAAAAAGCACTTGACATATTCTATGATTTGGTAAGTTTTCAATACATGTTAATTACTAATTATTTTAATAGAAAATGCCATCCATGATATGTCTCAATATTCTCTTCAGCCCTCTTTTACACATGCTGTTTTATATGATTTTTTATAATTTGCTATACTTCCCATGTGGTGCGCAAAACTGATGCCCTCCCTGCCCTCAGGGAGTGTAAGCTGCACAGAAGTGACAATAAATGTATACCTGAAAGGATAAGAAGTGTTTGATCATTGTGAAATCATTGTATTCCATGGACAGTTCTGCATATACCCTGACAATTAATGCAGTTTTGAATGATGACAAGGATTTCACAGAGGACATGGACTCTATGATGGCCTGGAAAGATTCAGAAGTGAAGCTAGGAAAATTGGAGGCAGCATGAGTGAAGGTTTATCTTTGGAATGAACATGGAATTTTGGGAAGAAAATGGGGAGCTATAAGGGATAGAAGCATTAAAGAGGCCCAAAATTAAGAGGCAAGATGGGAGAGACTGAGACTTACTTGGGGGATTAGATACCCGAAGTTTCTGGGAGGTTTTGAGGAAGAGTGTTGTCATGAAATGTGCTGGTTTTTGCAAGATCATTTTGAGTGTCTTCCCTGAAGGTAGGAGACAAGCAGATTATTATGCAACAGATTCCTGATCACTCTGAGAAAACCAAGTCTAGCTTGAGGAAGTAGTCTAGACACAAGACCACAAGACCACAAGACAATAAATTGGTATCTCCTTCCTCACAAGCCCTCCCTATTCACTTATGCAGATCCCAGCTAGAGCTTTGCCATAGTCTCCTTCCTGCCATGAAAAAGTCTTCAGTTTTTGAATCATACTCTGATGTACTTCTGGTTGCAGTTCCCAATTAGTGCTAGAGTTATAGAACTAGGTGTGTTAGCTAGGTGTGAAATACTATGAACTTTGTAGCAATTAATGATTATTATAATAGCTATGAGTTATTAATGACACTAGAAAGAACAAGATAATGTCATCATTACATCTTTGTAACAGCATGAGGGGACATGAAAAAAATAGCAATTGTCACAATAATAGCTTCTGTAATAGGGAGATAGAAGGCATTTCTTTTTTCTTTTTTCTTTTTTCTTTTCTAGAAGGCATTTCTGATAATAGATCAGTGAAGAAAGAAAAACTGGAAAGTGTCTGAGAAGACGTATGAATGTGGAAAATTATTAGCTATCTGGGCAAATAAAAGGGAAAAAAAAGTAGAGAGAGGTCCACTCCACCATCACACCCTCTCAAATTATCAGCACTGGTCAGCAAAGCTGCTAGGATTCCAAGGGATAAGGGATAGGGTGTCTAGGCTTCCCTCTGAATCAGGATGGGGGCAGGAGCCATCAGAATTGCAGTGAACAGTGCTCCCATACAGCCTCACATACCTCCACCCCAAGGGAAGGGCTGTGTTTGAAACCTCAATTATGAGAACATAAAACTAAAGAAACAAAGGACTAAGTCTATTTAAAAAATTACAAAACACATGTGACAAACATTATAAATCTTCACAGAAGAAATTTAAAAAATCCAGAGTCATTTTGTGTTCTTGGATGAGAAGATATGGTATGGTATAAATATCTACTTTCCAAATTAATTTATGTATTTGATACTCCCAAACAAACCATATTTAAAAAGGATTGATTTTTATTTTTTATTTTTATTTCTGAGAGAGAGAGCCCTCATGTGAATGGGAGAGGAGCAGAGAGAGAGAAAGAGAGAGAGAATCTCTAGCAGACTCCCTGCTAAATGCGGAGCCCAATGCAGGGCTCAATGCTGGGACTTTGAGATCATGACCTGAATGAAAATCACACTCAACCGAGTGAGCCATCTGGGTGCCACCAAGTCAACATTTTAAAATGTTTTTTAATACTTTTAAACTCTCAAGTACATATGATAGAGAAAATGAGCAAGTACATCTAACACATTTTCAAAAAAGTATAACATGAGAGATAAAGTACTCTTCTGGATATTTAACATACTAAAAAGTCAGGACTAAATAAGTTGATACTAATATAAGAGACATGAAAGGAAGAAAAAAATAAAGAAGTTTACCTGTAGGATTGTGGAAACGAATCTAGTTATAGCTAATTTTTCAAATCAGTATAGAACATAATACATTGTTGAAGGAATTATTTTGGGATTTTTTTAAAGATTTTATTTATTTATTTGATAGAGAGAAACACCACGAGAGAGGGAACACAAGCAGGGGGAGTGAAATAGGGAGAAGCAGGCTTCCCACCGCGGAGGGAGCCCAAGGTGGGACTCAATCCCGGGACTCTGGGAGCATGACCTGAGCTGAAGGCAGTCACTTAACCAACTGAGCCACCTAGGCTCCCAGTAAAATATTTTTTTTTTTTTAAGATTTTTATTTATTTGACAGAGAAAAACACAGCCAGAGAGGGAATACGAGCAGGGGGAGTGAGAAAGGGAGAAGCAGGCTTCCCGCCAAGCAGGGAGCCCATTGTGGAACTCGATCCCGGGTCTCTAGGATCATGACCTGAGCTGAAGGCAGTCGCTTAACCAACTGAGCCACCCAGGCGCCCCCTGGTAAAATATTTTTGTGAGAATTTTAATTACTTTTTAAAATTGACTCAGCAAAACTGACTTTTTTTTCTACTATGCACTTCATTGACTTTTAACCCAAATAGATCTGTTCTATTCTATCACTGTATAGTGTAGCATTGTATATATGTACAGATTGGCTAATTCTCTCAGTCAAGGACATCGCTAATGATTTCCCCCTTTCTTTTCCTAGTGTTGTCAATTTCTTTCTTCTCCCTTTACTCAATCATGGTAGAGGGTCATTAATTTTATTGATTTCTCCAAAGAACCAGCTTTTAGTTTCATTGATTTTCTGTATTGTTTTTCTGTTTTCCATGTAACTATTTCCAATTCTACTGTTTATTATTTCTTTGCTTCTGCTTGTTTTAGGTTTATTTTCCTCTGTTTTTTGTCCCTCAATTAATTTTATTTATTTATTTAATGTTTCAAGTTTTTTATTTAAATTCCTGTAGTTAACATATAGTATAATATTAGTTTCAGGAATATAATTTATTGATTCACCTCTTACATATAATTCCCAATGCCCATTACCAAGTGCCCACCTTAATACCCCTCATCGATTTAGCCCATCTCCTCACCTGCCTCCCTTCTAGCAACCCCCAGTTTGTTCTCCATAGTTAAGAGCCTCTCTTATGGTTTGCCTCCCTCTCCTTTTTTTTCCTTTCCCTTATGTTCATCTGCTTTGTTTCTTAAATTCCACATATGAGTGAAATCATATGGTATTTGTCTTTCTATGAGTGACTTATTTCACTTAGTGTAATACACTCTAGTTCCTCCCTTGTCATTGCAAACAGAAAGATTTCCTTCTTTTTGATGGCTGAGTAATATTCCATTGGGTATATATGTCAAACCTTTTTTATCCATTCATTGGTTGATGGGTATTTGGGCTATTTACATAACTTGGTTATTATTGATAATGCTGTTATAGACATTGGGGTTCATGTGTCCCTTCAAGTCAGTATTTTTTTATCCTTTGGGTAAATACCTTATAGTGCAATTGCTGGGTCTAGGGGAGTTCTGTTTTTAGCTTTTTGCAGAAACTCCATACTGTTTTCCAGAGTGGCTGTACCAGTTTGCATTTCCACCAACAGGACAGTAGGATTCCCCTTTCTCTGCATCCTCACCAAGTCTGTTTTTTCCCTGTGTTGTTATTTTAGCCATTCTGATGGGTGTGAAGTGGTATCTCATTATAGTTTTGATTTGTTTTTCCCTGATGAGTGATGCTGTATTTTCCTCTTTCTTTTTATACTTTATATAGAAGTTTAGTTTATTGACTTGAGGCATTTATTCTTTTCTAATATAAGAATTTGATGTTGTAAAATTTCTTCTAAGCCTTGCTTTAGTTGCATCACACTAATTTTGATATATTGTATTTTCATTTTTCATCAAAAGATTTTCTAGTTTTCTTTGATACATGAATTATTTATAATTATGTTGTTTAACTTCCAGTTCTTTGGAGATTTTCATGCTATTCTTCTGTCACTGACTTCTAATGTCATTCTATTGTAGTTGGAAAAAATACTTCTGTATGATTTTAATTTGCTTAAATTATTAAGATTTATTTTATTACAAAAATATAGTCTGTCATGATGAATGTTCCATTCTTCTATTATTATTGTTTGGTGGAGGGGTTTATACACGTCAATGAGATCCAGCTGGTTGATGGTGTTGTTCAATTATTCTATATCCTTGCTAAATTTTCTCTACTGGTTCTACCTATTGCTGGGAGAGGAGTGATGATTTTAATTGTCTAATAACTAGTTAATAATAATTATTGTTGTTTCTATTTTTAGCTATATTTTGGCTATTATGAATACTGCTGCTAATGAATATTTGTGTTTGAACTTGTATGTAGATGGATATTTTTGTTTCTCTAGGAGTGGAATTACTGGGTTATATACATAAAGTCTCTTTCTCTCTAAATTTTTATACAAATTCTCTGTTTAGCATTTTAAAAAAATTTCAAACTTTTCCCAAAGTGATTGCACCATTTTACATTCTCAGTATGTAAGAGTTCCATTTCCCCCACATTTTACCAGCATTTGTTATTGTCTGTTTTTTTCAAGTGTTATTTATATGTTTGTCTTTTTTTTAAATAGCTATATAATGGTTATGAAATAGGACCTTTTTGTCGATTTTGATATTCGTTTCCCAATTGGCTAATGATTTTGAGATCTGTTCATGAGGTAGGTGCATATATAGTCAGGGTTGTTATGTATTTTTGAGGAATTAACCTTTCTATTATTAAATAATATCTGTTTTGTCTCTGATAATTTCTTTTGCTCTCATGTCTACTTTGCCTAATATTACAAAGCCACTTCAGCTTTGTGTATGAGTGTGCAGTGTGTACATGGCTTTTATGTTTCTTTTTCCACCATTTTATCTTTAATGTACCTGTGCCATTATATTTTCAGTGAGTTATTGCAATTTTTCTGGCATAGCATATGGCTGAGTAGTGTGAGTGTGTGTACATGTTCTAACTTATTCTGATAACTTCTTTCTTAAAAAAATGTTTTGGTGTGTTGAGACCTTTTATACTTAATGTAATTATTGAAATGCTTGAATTTAGGTTTACCATATTATTATTTATTTTGTTATTTTATTTGTTACCTTTGTATTCTGTTCCTCTACAGCCATGACCCCGCTCTCGTTAGGATTATTTGAGCATTACTTAAAATTCCACTATAATTTATCTGTTGTGTCTCTCATATGTCTGGGCAGAGATTTTCAGTGAGTGCTCTAGATGTTACAGTATACATACTTAACTCTAACTTAACACTAACATACTTAACTCTAATATTTACAGTCAGAGTTAATATTTTATCAGTTCATATGGAAGTTAGAGATCTCATGAATTCATACCAATGTATATGTCCCTTTATACTACTCCCACTGTGTTACAATTGCCAGCTTGGAGTTGACTCAACTTCACAAATCTATAGTTTTATGTCTTTTGGCAAATTTTGTAACTTTCAACCATAATTACTTCAAATATCTTTTATAGTATCATTTTATTTCTCCTTTTCTGGAACTTCAATTATATAAGTCTTAAACCCTAATTCTCTCACTTTTTTATTTTCTGAAAAAAGTCTTCATTTGCCTTGATATTTGAAAGAATTCTAGCTTGACAGTTTCAACACGTTGAACATATTGTTCCCTTGGGTTTTGTCTTACCTAATTTCTTATGCAAATTCTCTGATTATATATTCTTTGCTTTTCTCTTTGTGTATAATGTATCTTCCACCCTCTTTTTATTGTTTTGGATGCTTTCATTTTTGTTATCCATTTTCACAGATTTAATTATGATGTATCTCAGTGTGGTATCCATTCTGCTTATCCTAATTAGCTTTTGGTAGGTTTGATGAGGTTATTGGATGAGTTGATAAATTTTATATTGTAGAAAATTTTGAAAAATATAGCCATTACTTCTTCAAATAATTTCTATCTTCCCCATTCTCCCTCAAACTCCAATTGCTACTAATTAGAACTATTAATGTTGTCCCATAAGTTAAAGATGCTCTGTGCATGTTTGTTTTTTCAATAATCTGTGCATTTCATTTTGAATAATTTTTATTTTTATGCCTTCAAGTTCACTGTTATTTCTTCTGTCTAGTGAAACTTTCATTTCCAATAGTACATTTTACATCTCTTCACATGCCATCCTATTCCTTTTGTCTATAACTTCAGTTTTTTTTTGTCATCTTTTCAGATTTTCTTTGACATACTTGAACACAGCTATTTTAAAGTCCTTGGCTATTAATTCCACCTTTTAAGAAGTATTTTGAAACTTCCTGCTTCGGTAGTTTTTTTCCTCCTGGTAATGTGTCACCATGTGTCACTATTTGTTTTTGGTACATCTGCTAATTTTTGTTACTTTCATTATGATTTTTAGATTGTTAAAAATATTAGACTATGAAGTGTATGGGATTTGTTCTCTTTCTATAAATACTTCTGCTTTTATTTCAGTAGATAGTTAAGGGACTAATATTTCAGTTTCTTTCTTTCTTTTTTTTTTGAAGCATGTTCTGTTAGGCTAGATCTAGAGTAGACTTTACTTGAGTTCTATCCCACCACTGAGTTATGGCACTCTACTAAATGCTACAAGTGATGGTTGTCTTCTCTGGCTGCATAATTTGTGGTAGGATCTCAAACAATTCCTGGTCTGTCTGACTCCTGGTAACTAATCAGCTTACCCGACTTACTGCTCACAATGTGCAGCACGTCCTATTACTCAGCAATAACTCATGAAAAAATATGCAGATTTCTGAAGTTATTTTTCTCTATAGTTTCTTCCTTTTGAGAATTCTGCCCTGCAACTTCTGGTGACTTTAGACTCCCTGAACTTCAGTTTTTGTTTCAACTCAGTAGTACAGCTGGTGTTCTACTTGGAAGTTATCTCCCATACCAGTATGGAATGTTCTCCCCAGAACACAGTCAGAAATAAAGGCACAAATGGAGTTACATACATCATTTGTCAAAACATTTAAAAGTTATGAATCTAACAAAATGTTAAATAAGATATAGTCTGTCTACTTAGCAAAAACAGCTAAATAGAAAACTGAAAGATCAATTTCAAACTTGGAATTCTTAGATTCCTTGAATTTTCCTGCTCTCTTTTCTTTCCCACCGAATACTTTGAGCAACCTCTTGTGTAAGTATGAGCTCTGCAACAAGCCTGTGGTATGTACACCACCAGTCTTATCTGATGGAAATGGACTGGTTGTGATGTGGTTATAAATGAAAGTGAGGCTTTCACATTTTCGTTTTCATTGTATATTAAGAATGGCTTGAATATTTTTACAAAAAGAGTGCTTTTATTTATTTCTCATAAAATGATGTGTATACATATACATATGTATATATATAATAAACCTTCTCCACAAATGTTATTTTTATGAGAATTCTGTTGAATCCATAACTGAAACGACTTCATTTTTTTCCCTTTAGTAGAAGTCCAATGAATAAACTTAGCAATCCAAATTAACGTTAATTGTTTGCATACATTTAAGTGTGTGTGTGTGTGTGTGTGTGTGTGTGTGTGTGTGAAAGACAGAGAAGAGAAATGGGCCTTTGTGAAAATTTTGTACAACTTATCAAAAAACTTGCTTGGTGGAAAAAAGTCACATTTATATAGACCTCTTCTTGAGCGAAAATTAACAAATGCAAATATATAAATATCCAATCTTTGTAATAGCTACTCAAACATGTTAGATTTCTATTTTTTCCACCCACTTGGTTTCTCAGAAATCATGTATATTAATGGTATTCTCCTAGAGTAATTTCTCAATCTTCGTAGTCCAGTTTGTTAGTGATTCAAAAGGAAGATATTTTAAGCTTATTAGGAATTGGGGATGATGACAAAGAAATCTAAACTTGGTAGTAGATGGACTCTCAAGTCAAATTGTGTGTATAGACATTTTTCTTTCTGTTCTGAGCTAGTGTAATGCAGAAGTATAGGTAGCATGAAAAACAGATCATCAAATTCAGAGAATCAGGCCTGTATAAAAGACACGTTTTCATAAAAGTGTTAAATTTTAATTGTTTAGCTTCCACTTGACATCTATGCAAGTAGGAATTGGGTGAAAATGGAAGGATATGATACAGTCTCAGAATTCCCATTCCACTTTCCTCCTGGTTGACTTGGCATGATATTTTAACATATCCTAGGTCTCTGAATAAATTTCAAGGGATTATCTAGAGTGGTAACAAAACAGTGGTATACATTTTTCTAAGGAACTCCCTACAGATGTGTCCCTTTCTGGGTTGGACTGAACACTGGCCTTTTCCAAGGTACAAGATGAGCAACTTTGCTTTTTTGCAGTTCTGTATGGCTTGATGACTCCCAATCTCTGACCCTCCACCCTCTCTGTGCTGATCAATGTCCGTGCTCCCTGAAGGTCAGGGCTTCGGCAGACTGCCTGGATTAAGGTCTCCATGTCAGAGCCTGTTATCTGCTGCAGAGCCCCTAATGCCATTAGCAAGAAAATGAAAGAAGCTTCCAAACAACCTTCAGATCGATGCTAACGTTATAACTTCTAACAGCTGCTGCTCAGCTTCTTTATTTGTTAAGACCTCCTCCTGTGTGGAACTTTCTTGACTCAAGTTTAATTCTGTCAATTTGACAAAGACGTTTAGAGCAGATGTTTTGTATCCAGGCCTGGGCAAAGTCTTGGAAAAGTGAAACACATAGGATAGAGTGAGTCTTTTCCCTCACAGTAATATTCATCCCATTGTAAAGAGAAATTGTCAAGCATTGGTTATGGTAATTTGGATAATAAAACGTAAATTGGGAAGGTGGTCTGAGGAGGAATATTTCTGCTGGTACTGCTGAAAGAAAGGATTTAAGGAAGTGGAGAGGGGAGAAAGTGTCTTCTATGTTGAAAGTAACAGCCATGGAACACCGGATTATTACTAAGGCCTATGATACAAATTACAGCAGTTTTCATTGCATTGAATTTCTAGCTCCTTTCTATCAAGACTCAGCACAGGAACAACATAAAATCTCCCCCAAAGCAACTCTATTTCTCCTTGAAGGTACTTCAGTTTCTTGCAGTGAAGGGAGGAAGAGAAATCAGTAAAAAGAAATCTCTAACAGTTGTTTCCTTTGTTTTAGGAAAAACAGAGTAATATGCTCCTCTTCTACCTGGCTCCTGATGTTCTAAAATGGAATCTCTTTTGCATTAATATATAAAATCTGTAGGCAGAGATCTTAGCAGTCTAGCCCCCTTCTTCACGCTGCCAGAACAGTTCTGGAATCATGTCTGCCTAACCTCCTCTTGAGAGTCATGACTGATGCCTTCAATATCTGGAGACCGTGAGAACACTTCTGGGAGAAAATCAAAATGCTTAGTTGCTCAACAATCTGGGCCATCATCTTATTTCTCCAATCTCAATTTCTTTCCCTTGTTCTATTACTGACACACTCATCTTCAAAGTATCTTGCATACATACTTTATTTACTCACCATTTCCCTACCTTGAAGGCTCTTTTTAAATGTCATTGTTTTATTTTATTTTTTTCTTTTTATATGTACCCTTTTTATCATAGCCCAGGTCAATCTAACCTTGCTCTACCTAGACTTTTCTTGGCAGCTCCCATGCACAGTGAATTCTCATTTCTCTGAAATTCTGCATTCTGGACTTTCTGAACCATTTATTTGGTACTTGTCTAGTACCTTCTGGAATTTCTCATTTTGCAGCTTGCCCTCAGATTTAATTGTCTGTGTATGAATATTCTTCTACTTCTGTTAGCCTAGTTTCTCTTATTAGAACATAAATTTTTATGTATGGAGCATTTATTTTTATCCTGTGTAAACATATTACTTTGCTCCATCAGTCTCTATTGAATTAATAATAGTCTAAGAGACTCACAGGCAAGCAAATCTTTTGCTAAAGTAAAGGATTTCCTTGGTAAACAGAAATGAATTTTGTATTTCCTGCTTCTTTTAGATAACCTAAACTACTATGGATGTGATTTTTCTGGAATCTATGCAAGGTTTTTATGTCTTATAGGACTCTATGCTCACCTGGGTTGCTTCCTACTTTTCCACTCCTGCATTTCAACTTTGTTTTTTCCTCATTATCTCTATATCCCAGACCTCCACTGTTCTCTACCTATACTAATTGCCAAGGTAATCTAAATGGGTCTCACATCTTTAAGTACAATCTTTTCATGCTAATTTTCAGCTTCATATTGTGAAAACAGACTTCATCTATGAACTTTTGGAACTATACATCTGCAAATGGCTATTGAGTAAACGTGTACAATTTAACATGTTCAAAATCAATTCTAACTCAACCACTCACATAACCTGCTTCTTTTCACCCTTCTCAATGTCAGACTTATTCCTGTTGCTGATATCAAAAGCACTGAAGTAATTTTAAAAAATTAAATGTTTTATCATGAGAGATTTCAAACATACAAAAGTAGAATAATATAATGAACCACCTTGTAATCATCGCCCAGCTTCAGTGACTCTCAAAGTTTTGTCTTTCTTATTTCATATATAACTTTTCCCATCCCCACCTGATTATTTTATACTTCTATTTTCTAGGTAAAATTGATGTACATTGAAAAGCAAAAGTTATAAGTGTATAATTTTCAATGAATAGATATCTGTGTAAACAACACTCCAATCAAGATTAATAACATTTATCAATGCAGAAAGTTCCCTCATGTCCTTTCACAATCAATTCCTCTCTAAAAGAAGTTCCTCTTTTAATGAATGAATGTCGGGTAGAATTCTCTAGTGAAATGATGGGACTTGGATTTGTGTGTGTGTCTGTGTAAATTTTTTGCTAAGAAATTCTATTTTCTTTGGGGTGCCTGGGTGGCTCAGTTGGTTAAGCGACTATGTTAGGTTCAGGTCATGATCCCGGAGACCCGGGATCCAGTTCCACATCTCCACATCGGGCTCCCTGCTCAGAGGAAGCCTGCTTCTCCCTCTCTCACTCCCCCTGCTTGTGTTCCCTCTCTGGCTGTGTTTCTATCTGTCAAATAAATAAAATATTTTAAAAAAATCATTTTCCTTGATAAACAAAGGAAATTCAAATTTTCTACTTTACCTCATCTCAATTTTGGCGAGTTGTTTTTAATAGTTTTTTTTAAGTTTTTTAATATCATCTAAACCATCAAGATTGTTGGCATAATGTCATTCAAATATTTTGCTATTTTCATTTTGATGTGTCTATGATTTGTTAGTGATAACTCTTGATATTAGATATTTCTCTTTTTTTCCTCCTAATTGGTTTTCCCAGGAACTTATTGATTTTATTGATCTTTTCAAAAAATTACTTTAGTTTTGCTATTTTATCTATTTTTGTCCTTAGAATCCTATTTTTATCTTATTATTTTCTTTGTTATATTCATACTTTGAACTTAAATGGGTTTTTATTTACTTCCTTTTCATATACTGCCTTAGTTATAAGCTGGAAATTTAGGTAATTGATTTTAAGTCTTTCTCATTTCTCCAACAGGAAAAACAGCTGCATTCTATAAATGTTGATACATTGTATTTTCATTACTATTCATTTTGAAAAAAAATTCCAATATTCCTTTTAATCTCCGTCCTCCTCCTCTTCTCCTCCTCCTCCTTCTTCTTCTTATCCTTATTCTTTTTTTCTTTTTCTCAGTCTTCTGATACTTACTGGAACTTGTTTCATTGCTCAACATGTGATGTATCTTGTTGAATATTTTATATGACCTTGAAAAGAATGTATACTCTTTACCTGCCTGGTTTAGTGTTTTTTTGTTTTGTTTTGTTTTGTTTTTTTAATTTATTTTTTTTTATTGTTACTAAAAGTTTTTTTCCCCAGTGTTTCAAGATTCATTCCCCATTCCCCACACCCAGTGCTCCACGCTTTAGGTGTCCCCAGTACCCACCACCAGGCTCTCCCATCTCTCCACCCCCCTCCCTCCAAGTACCTCAGTTTGTTTCTGTGTTCAAAGTCTCTGTTGTTTTGTTTCCCTCCCTAGATTACCCTAGTTCCCATTTGCTTTCCTTCTGCCACTGTCCTCCAGTTTGCCCCTCATGCACCGCAAGTAAGTGAGACCATGCGATACTTGACTTTCTCTTCTTGGCTTATTTCACTCAGCATAATCTCTTCCAGTCCAGTCCATGTT
>PITA01007012.1:0-95187 GCA_004023965.1 Spilogale gracilis | reverse complement strand
GGGGGTTGGTTTAATTTTTTGTTGATTTTCCAGTTCTTTAAGGTGTAATGAGAGTTGGTGTATTCGGGATTTTTCAATTTTTTTGAGTGAGGCTTGGATGGCTATGAATTTCCCCCTTAGGATGGCCTTTGCTGTATCCCATAGGTTTTGGATCGATGTATCTTCATTCTCATTGGTTTCCATGAAGTGTTTCAGTTCTGAATTTATAGCTTTTGATTTCACGTTCAGTCCTCCTGTCTTTCCATGAGTTGATGCCAAGTGGCAATGCCAAATGGAAACATTAACATCAAGAGAGAAACTTAATGCTATGGTTGTTCTGAAGAGGAATATTTTTTCAGGTTCTGGGAGGTTTGTATTTCTATGTGATCAACAACAAATCTGTTTTCCCTACTGAAGGAAGAGTGCTTCTGTCCTCTCTTGTAAACCAACTTATCCACCAGCACAGAATGTTCTACCATTGCTAGGAAGGTGGCTACAGTGAACATGAAGAATGGTTTCCTCATTTTTTTTAGCCTGAGACCTTCTCAGATTCTCAGGTCTATGTTTGGACTATTATCCTCTCCTGAAAAGATCTATCCTATCATCTGAATGCACCAGACCTTAATATTCTTGCCTTTTTAAAAGTGTTTTATTCTGAGGTTACTGAATTGAATTAGGAATTCAAGTGTGTGTGACTCTTGATCTTGGGGTTGTGAGTTTGAGCCCTGCGTGTGGTATAATGTTTATTTAGAATTAAAAAAAAATTTTTTTTTAAGTGTTTTCTTAAGGGGCGCCTGGGTGGCTCAGTCAGTTAAACGCTGACTCTTGATTTGGCTCAGGCCATGAGCTTGGGGTTGTGGGACCCAGCCTGCCTCAGGTTACCTGCTCAAGGGGGACTCAGCTTGAGAGTCTTCCCTCTGCCCCTGCCCCACTTGTGTTCTTTCTCTTGCTCTTGCTCTCAGAATAAATAATATTTAAAGAAAAGAGAGAAAAAAGAGTTTTCTTCTAAAGAATAAAACTAGACAACTTTTTTTACATAATACACAAAGTAAACTCGAAATCGATCAAAGACTTAAATGTGAGATCTGAAACTATATAATTCCTAGAAGAAAACATAGGCAGTATGTTGGCCAAAAAGACATGTTTTAGATATGTCTTCTGAAAGAAAAAAAAAAAAAACAACAAAAAAATTAAAGAGTGTTTTCTGGGAGGAAACTACATGTTTATAATAGAAAATTTGGGTAAATATAGACCAAAAAACAAAACAATAACAACAACAAAAAACCTTCCATAAAACCAAACTACTCAACTTTATATGACTTAGTTATTTCATTTTATATATATATGTGTGTGAATATATATATCTTCTCCTTTTTAGAAATTGAGATTAGATGATATAGTTTGATGTCCTTTTATTATATGACAATTTTGTGAGCAGCTTCTCATGACATGAATTTTTTTGGCGCTTGACTTCTTAATTCGACTCAATAACCATTTGTTGTATGCCTGTTTTGGGCTCACCCCTGTGGGCCAGAAACCTTCCCTGTCCTTAACGAGCTCCATTCTCCTCCAGTTTTAGTCTATAGCGGGAGGAGGAAAGGGAAGAAGCCAGGAATCAAAGAATGGAGAGTGCAACCGTGAGCACATGACTTTGGATTGATAATTGTCTTTCTATATTAAAGATGTCAGAGAGTTCAAAACACTTTCTTTTGTATTT
The DNA here is from genome assembly GCA_004023965.1 of Spilogale gracilis. Taxonomy (NCBI): domain Eukaryota; kingdom Metazoa; phylum Chordata; class Mammalia; order Carnivora; family Mephitidae; genus Spilogale; species Spilogale gracilis. The sequence continues at coordinate 93,491 of PITA01007012.1, read as the reverse complement.
TTTGAGAGCAGATGCATATTACTTAGTTTTTGCATGAAACCACATCTAAAGCAATACAGTTTTGCAGGTGGGCTATTAATTTTTTTTTTTTTTTAGAATCATTATTGGGGGGCATGGGTGGCTCAGTTAGTTCAGCATCTGACTTTTGATTTCAGCTCAGGTTATGATCTCAGGGTTGGTCTCTGTGCTGAGCATGGGGCCTGCTTGGGATTCTCTCTCTCCCTCTCTCTTTGTCCCTCCCCTCTTCAAAAAGAATCATCATTTACCAGAGTCTCTCTAAGAATACTAAACAGGATCCAGTTCATAAACCATGTAGACAGACCTTCCTGTCTCCTTCTCTTGCCAGTCTTCTAGCCTCTGGAAGCTGCTCTGGACCATCTCACATACCAAACCCATGGCTCCCTCTTTTCTCTTCTTTTCTCCCTGCTTCCTGCCCCCCTCACCCCCTTCCTCTTATTTTGTGGATCATTTTGTGTATTTTCTAGGAAGAATTCTTCCTTTTTAAGAGGAGGGAGGGTGGAAAAACTGTAGGAATTCAGGAATCTCTTTAAACAGCAGGGAGAGACACTGTGAATGCTGATCCCTCGATCCTGTAAGCCCTTTCTAGTGTCTTAGCTCTCTGTCCCTGAAGTGCCCAGCCCTGGCAGGAGCACCTGGAAGGAGCTGAGGACACTCTTAGATAGAATTGAACCAGGCAACAAGGAAGAGGCAGGGTCAGCAGGCACATTCCACGCATAGGCCATAGCTTGGGTGGGGGGTGCACACAGAAGGATAAGGGCAGTGGTAGTCCCTGAGCACCCTTCATACCCCCAAACTCCGTGGTGACCCTCAAAGAAGGACTGGGTGATTGTCCTCTGTCAAAATATGAAAACTGTTATCTTGGTAGGAGGTCCCAAGACTATGGACTAGAGAAGAAGAGTGTGGATTAAGGTTAGGATTTAAGCTCTTGTTTCTCCTCATGGGCTGGTAGCTAGACCGTAACAAGCTGCTCTCCTTTGGTTCCTTTAGTTCATGAAAGTCAGATTTATGGAAGAATTTCAGAGAAACTTAGATTTCAGCTGTCAGTGTGACAGAAAATTAGCTCATTATTTTGTAAATAGGAGGAGCACTGACTGTCAGGATTTTATTTGTTTCTGTCTTTGGTGGTTTTCTTGACCTCTCTTATTTTTCTGGGGGAATCATAGTCTTGCCTCAGTTTATCCCTGTAAGCTGTGGTTGGTGTTGCATGTGCTCTACTGAGCAAAGAGCCTGGACCCCCTTGGCACTGTGTCTTGCTGGGGACCGTGAAGAGGATAGTGACATCAGTCCCGGCCTCTCACGGTGAGTTGGTGAGTGAGTTAGTGAAGGCGCGGTCCGCGCTCCGCCATGCTGTGTAAGCAAAGGTACCTCAGGTCCCCAGCAGCTGTTGGGAGAATAGGCGGTTGAGTTCTAGGTTTGGACGTGGAACTCTCTTCAGGGTTCTACTTTCCTTGAAAGTCAGGGGAAAAAACAAAAACCAAAAAACAAAAACAAATGTGAGAAGCAAAATGACCAGAAAGCTGGGGATCTTTAATATTCATTTGTTCATCCCTAAATTCTTTCAAGGACCATTAGGCACTCAGACTCCAGAGTTAAACAGCTCAACATCTGAAGCCTGTTTTCTACCCCTAGTGGGCTGTGTGTTTTTGGGCAAATAACGGTACCTCTTTGAGCTCCAGGATCTTTATGTGTAAACTTGGGGGAAATAATAGCGATCTCCTCCTCAGAAAACTGTTGTGAGGATTAAGTGAAAAAAACAGAAAACAAAAAACAACACGTAGAGCATTAGTCCACCACCTGCCACGGAGTCTCAGCTGTGGGCTGGCACTATTTTCCTTGAACACACCATCCGAGAACACCGTGAGGGTGGTGAGAAAGGTAAGTTGACACAGATCCTGCCCTGAGGTAGCTTATGATGGGCAATCATGACCCGGGACATGACAGGAACCAAGAGAGAAGAGCAGGGCAAAAGGGGCACATAACAAATGCAATCAAAGCTTCAAAAGAAGGATCGATGGAGCTGGTAGTTCACACATGGGGGGGCTGGAAAGTGAAAGCTGAATGTAACAGAGAAACAGTGCTTCCTGACAGAGCCTGAGCCCAGTGGGCGAAGGCAGAAAAGAGGAGCAAAGGGATAAATGAAAAACAAAATAGGTGAGTGGGTTGTCACTAGGCTGTCAGGAGGTAAGCAAAGGAGAAGAAAGCAGACTGGGGCAGGCAAACGGATAACCAATGTGTGGACGACCCCACTGGCAGAGACAGAGACGGTGAGAGGCAGCCTGTCCCTGAGGCCCGAACGGGGCTGGAGATTTAAGATCATACACAAAAAGAAAAAGGTATGCAAACGTTCACAGCTTTCCCCGATGCTTTGAGTGTTTGCCTTCCCCAGCACTCAAATCCACACCCGACCTACCCTCAGGAAGGGTAGGTACCTGAGTGCTCTCCTTACCCCCTACCACCTGCCTCAAAGACTGGGTCGAAGTCTTGGGGTGGGGTGAATGGTTCAGAGAAGGATCAGCCCAAGTCGCTGAATTCTGGGGACTCTGGAGCACATGCCAGCTGCATGAGCTGTGTCTAGACATGGAAATTGTACTCCTAATCTCTCAATCTTGCTTTCTTTACATTCTCTGACAATGCGCATCTCTGTAAACACTCTCACCACAGGAAGGAGCTGGAAACGTGTGCATTCAGCTGCTGTAGCAGCTATAAGGGTGTGTGTGTGTGTGTGTGTGTGTGTGTGTGTATGAAATCTGCTCAAAAATAACCTGCTTGCCCCATAGGCATGCAAAGCAGCGACCCAGCCAGGGCCAGCGTGTCAGGCAGCAGATTCCTTTCCCCGCGACCTGCCACCCTTGGGCATAAAGGAGCTCACGGCTGGTCAGAACCGGCTGCAGTTGATCTGGGCCTGTGGACAGAGTCCCCCGAGCAGCTGTGAGCCACAAGTCCCACATGTCCATTCCTGCTCCAGGGGAGGCAGTGCCGAGCCTCCCCGGACACTCTGGGGCTAAGCCCTCCTGTCCCCCACCTACCCTGAAATTTTTCTACCCTGGGAACATTTCAAGGGGTTAAAACTTGGAGTTTACATCATGCTACCTGAGGCAAGAAGATAGGAAGTCTGGCTCCCACCCTTGCAATCTATTTATTGCCTTAGCTGGCTAGCCCCTGGCAGGGTCTGGAGGGTAGATTTTTCTGCAGTGGGGACCTGGCTGCAGGCTCCATGGCAGGGAAGATGGGGCACAGGGGTGCAGGGCTGCCGTGTGCAGGGCGCTGCGGTCAGAGCTGAGACTTGCTGTGACCCGGCTGGGCTGGTGGCACATTCGTCCCCTTTCAGCTCTGGCAAAAATGGGTCGTGTGACCTTTGGCCCAGTTACTGCAGCCCTCTCTTCAGCCTTATCTGCCAAGTGGGGAGGTGCCCTTTCCTTTGTGTTTCACAGGTAAAGGGGAGAAGAGTCTGGCAGCTGTCCCTCACCCTATGTCCTTGGACTTGGAACTTGGTTGACTTAAAGAAGGATTGTGATCTTTGATTACAACTGCAGAGGTCCCCCCACTCTGCCCCCCCCCACCCCGGGGAAAGTTTTGTCAGTGTTGTCTTTGTGACTGAAGAGACAGGGTGAGTCATCTACGTGCTGGTAGAAAGACCACTAGGTTAGGACTCAGGGGGCCAGGCACCGAGCTGCCTTAGTCAGGTCGCTTTGTGTGAATTACTGACCTCAGCTGAGCAAGGCCAAGCCTCATAGCCCAGGAAAGGGCACCGGCAAGGCAGGGGCTCCGCTGGGGTAACAGAGGTGCGGGGCACAGGGTGGAGGGTGTGCCATGGCACAAAAAGGCCAGCTTTCTCCTCCGTGGGAGTTCCAGATTAACTATCTTTCCCCTCTTCTGCCTGCCCTCCATACCACTGCTTCCCTTCCCTTTAAAAGGCAAGGTGGCCTTGGCCCAGATGAGATGGTTTTTCTTCCTGTTGGGAGGAACACCTTAGAGAGAAGTATGAACTTATCTTTAGTTTTGGGGTGGAACTTGAGTTGCTTTTCTGGGTATGTCGCGGCTTGTCTTAGACCATTCCCTGGAGGAAGTGCTGTACTCCACACCCTTTTCTGGGAGGCATCAACCTTCCATTCCATCCCAGTTGTGGGCTGGGTCAGCATGGCCCAGGCAAAACACTTGAGGCAGTTGACCCTATTCCTAGGGTCAGCTGGGGGACCCTGTTGATCTGTGCCTTATAGTTGAGTCTCTACTTGTTTTTGAGAAGTCCCTTTGAACTTAATGACCTCCGTTGCAATTTTAGATCAAAGGGAACCTAAAGGCCTTCAGTTACTTGAGGTGTATCTTAAAATGAGAGCTGTCTCCTCTCGTGAGTCCTATTCTGGGAGTCATAGTTGTTGCCGAAGCTAGGACCCCCCCCCCCCATGCATGTTGATTTCTCTCCTTAGCATCCTGGATGGACTTTGGGAGCCTGGCATGGGGACCCACTAATCCCTGCCCCTCTATCATGTTCGTACTTCAGGAAACATGGGGCAAAATTCAACCTACCATTGTGGTTCCTTCCAATAGGCTTTGACAAGAAGGAAAAGTGTCTGTTTTTGTGGTCACCGAAGTGGAGTGTCTGAAACTTGTGTTTCCTGAAAGCTGAGGGTTTTGACCTCAGATGCGCTCCTCATGGTTCGCCGTCACCTTGGGCACAGAGAGCGGCCTCCACCAGGCTGGCGGTGGAGACCTGGCAGCTGCTTAGGCCTGAAAATACTGGTTGCTTTAGTTTTAATCGCAGCTTGGGAAAGGACTCACGTACACACTCATGCACACACAGCGGCCTACAACTGTGGGCTCGGAGGTTGTTCTGGGCATCCGGGCTAGGGTCACAAGTGGCTGTGAGGTGAAGCTGGAAACGAACTCTGGTGGCCAGGAAGGCAGCCGAGTTGAGGGCTTCTGTTATATGGGCCTGTCACTTCCTTCCTGCAAACAGTAGGTGAAAGGAGCCACTTGAACTTCCATGGCTAAGTGTCTTTGCACTTGCGGCCCAGGTCAAGCTTTGATAGGAAGAAGAAAAAGCAAATTCATTGTTTTTGTTTTGAGCAAAACCGGTAGTGAGGTACCTGGGTGGCTTAGTCGATTAAGTGGCTGGCTTTGGCTCAGGTCAGGATCCCAGGGCCATGGGGTCAAGCTCTGCATCCCTGGGCTCCTTGCTCAGTGGAGAGTCTGCTTCTCCCTCTCCTTCTGCCTGCCACTCCCTCTGCTTGTGTGCTCTCTCTTTCTCTGTCAGATAAATAAACAAAATCTTAAAAAAAAAAGAATCAAAACCCAAACTGCCAGCGTTCTGCTTTTAGCTCCAAATGCTCATCTTTAAAGTGTTTAAATCCTTTCACTAAAATAAAGCCTGGAGGCCCCCTGTGATGTTGGCATAGAGAGCACATGCTCTTTATGCTGGTGGGACTTGTATTACCTCTCTCCTTGTTTTCCTCCCACTTCTCAGCCACGGTTCCCCAGGGTTCTGCCCCACACTCATCCTGGGCATTGACCAGTGGCTCTGAAAACACAGGATGATGCAGCTTCTGATACTTGAAGCATGCATGGAGGTGTTCTAAACAATATCTACAGTGTCTGTCTCCGTCCTTTCCTCCCTTCCTATTCTCTTTCCTTGAGAAAACAGACTCTATTGGAGAAGTCATTGCGTCATGCTCTAAGAAGATTATTGGGGCTCTATTTTCATTTTTCTTATTCTGTTCCTCAGCCAGGAGGCTTGGTGGAGAATGCTCAGGCCTTGGAAAGAAATGAGCTTAACTTTGAAGCTCAGCTATGCTGTTTTCAGCTATAGAATCTTTATAATTTGCTTAAATTTTCTGGCCTTCTATAATTCCTGCTTTGCTGAGCTTCCTTGAGGTTTCAATGGGGTCGGTGCATATGGGGCCCCAGAAACATGGCAGCACACAGTGATTGGTGATTGTATTCACTGGGGGACACATAGCATTTTTTTTTTTTTTTGAGACTCCTAATGAAAAGCAAACTCCATGGAGGTACAGAGAAAGGACTGACCCAGGCCTAGCACATACCATCTGCTCATTAAGCCCAGCCACTCTGACCTTGAGTCACTAGCAAAAGTGTCTCTCTATATAGCAGGATGCATATGGGAGGGAGCTGGGGTGCAGAGCCATTCATTTCTTATGCCAGTTTAAATCTGCTCCCAGACAGAACTGGGACTGAAAACCAAACTTTTCTAGAGTCCGAAGTTAGAGTGGAAATTGATGAAACAACTTCTTTAACGTTTGCACGAAGTGTTAGAAATAAAAGAAATGTAACGAACTGTTCCAAAGACCTGGCTAGCTCATGGTCTACTTGTCTGTAGGGAGTATCAACCATTGAAAAATCTTCCGTCAGAGGTACAGAAAGAGGCAGATGCCATCTTGTGGCATAGAGGATAGAGCCTGGGGACACAGATTTAAGCTTCAGCAGATGATCTTGAGCAAGCCATTCGCTTTCTTTGCACCATCATTTCCCACTATACTTCCCTTTCTGACTTCCCTGCTCACTCAGTGTCTGACGTTAGGTTGAGGATAACATACCGTGAGCAGAAGTGATGCGTGTGGCTTCCACAGTGAGATAAAAAAGGGCTGTCTGCTGTTGGGAATGTAAGTTGCTGCAACTATAAGGAGAAACAGTATAGAGGTTCTTCGAAAAAGTTAAGATAGAACTACCCCACGGTTCAGCAATCTCACCTCTGGGGATGCATCTGAAGGACACAGAAATGCACTTCTGTGTTCATTGTAGCATTATTCACAATAGTCAAGACATGGAAGCAACTTAAGTGTCCAGTGACAAAAAAAATGAATAAAGAAGATGTGTTACACACACACACACACACACACACACACACACACACACACACACCACAGGAATATTATTCAGCCAGGAGAAAGAAAGAAATCCTGCCATTTGCAACAACGTGGATGAAACCAGAAGCCATGATGGTACATGAAATAAGCCAGCCAGACAAACACAAATACTATATGGTCACCCCATATGTGGGATTTCTTTCTTTTTTCATTTTAATTCAAAAGCATAGAGAGTAGAATGGTGGTTACCAAGGGCTGGGGGTTGGGGGAGTTGGGGAGATGCTGGTCTAAGGGGCACAAGCCTTCGGTTATAAGACGAGTAAGTTCCAGGGATCTGAGGTACAGCATGCTGACTGTGGTTGATCCATACCCTATACTTGAAAGTTGCTGAAAGAGTAGATCTTAAGCATTCTCTCCACACCACAAAAAAGGTAACTAGTGAGGTGATTGATGTGTTAATTAACCTGATTATGGTAATCATGTCACAAAATACATGTATATCAGATCATCACATTTTACGCTTTAAATATATACAATTTTATTTGTCACTTATACCTCAATAAAGCTGGAGGGAAAAAAGCCAGTGTCTCATTTCCTTTGCTGTCTCCGTCCTCTGTCTTGTGTCCGGGAAGGCTCAGCTGTAAGATGAGAGTTTGGCCTGCGTCAGTCTTCATGTGAATAAGAACTAAACCTTTATTGTGTCAGACCACTGAGATGCTGGAGAGAGCTGGATTGTTCTGTGAATGAAGCATAGTTTAGCCGGCCCTGATTACTGGTGGGCGGGCTCACTGTTTCACTCCCTCCCCACTCGCTTGCTCCTCTATTCCGGCTTCCCCGCCAGCTCTCCCTGCTCAGGGAAATGGCCATTCTCAAAATGTTCCTGTGACCTCATCCTCAACACACCTACAGGTGGCTGAGTGTCCTTTGTTCTCTCCCACTTCAGTTGTCGCTTCATTATTTTAAGTTTAAAAAGAGGTAATACATTCATATTTTAAGGAAATCTGCCCTTGTCTTCCTAGTTACCTATTTGCTTTCCGTTCTGGTTACTTTTTCTCTTAATGGTTCTAAAGGCAGCTGCTCCTCCCACAGCTCCTCGTCTGGCCCTTTTCTCCTCCACCCCGCCCTCCACATCAGCCCATTCTCTTCTCCTGCGGTTTTCAGGAGACTGCATTCTTCACTCTCAATTCCAAACCTTTCAGACCTCTGCCTGGGGCTTCAGCCAACTCTTGGAGATGAAACGGCCCAGAACTGGACTTGTTTTTATCGTTTCTCCTCTTCTTCCTGCTGTGCAGCCTCCTTCCACCCACGCTTGACCTCTGGGTTTCCTATCTGACTTTTCTCCCTTAGCAACTCCACCGTTCCCTTATCTTATCAGTTATTGCTGCCCAGGGTTCTCTTTCACTTGGTCCCTCCTCTGCATTCTCACGACTTTTACACTACTGGTAAGGATGTAATTGCATTGAGATTGAACTACAAAGACACAACTGGACTGTTGGCTGTGGTTAGTTCTGAGGAAGGAAATCCGTGGAAGTGGGTGGGAATGATGGGGGCTGTCATACTTTCAACTGTATTATTTTTTTTTTAAGATTTTATTTATTTGACAGAGAGAAACACAGCTAGAGAGGGGACACAAGCTGGGGGAGTGAGAGAGGGAGAAGCAGGCTTCCTGTTGAACAGGCAGCCGGATTAGGGGCTCCATCCTGGGACTCTGGGATCATGACCTGAGCCGAAGGCAGACACTTAATAACTGAGCCACTTGGTGCCCCTATTTTTTACTTTTTACATGTTTTCTATCACAATGGATTCATGTATGAGCTATATAAATACAAAAGCAACTTTTTAAAATAAAAATAGGCTCCTTGTAACATAGTGAAGTTTTCATAACTCAGAGTGTTTGAACAAAAGTTGGGTGACTTAGCAATAGGGATGTTGTAGGAAGGACTCCTGGATCAATTAGGATCAGATTCAGCTGTGAGTGATGGTAACCCCAAATACTTCAGGTTTAAACAATTAGAAGTTCATTTCTCTCTGGTGTAAAGGAGATCTGAAGGTAATCAGTAGAGGCATTGTGAAAACGTCCCATGATTCTCAGAGATTTATTTTGCCGCTATACCCAACTCTGCACTAGGCTTCACCTCATGATCTAATAAAGCTGTTCAAGCTCCAGCCATCGTATTTGCATTCCAGTTAACAGGAAGAAACAAATTAGAACATGCTGTCTCTCTTTAAGGACACTTCGTGGAAGTTGACTGTTTTGGCTTATACTCTATCGACCAGAATCAAGTCCCACAGGAACACTGAGTTTCCGGGGAGTCTGGGATAGGCTTCACCTCCATGTGGCCATGTGCCCATGTAAAATTGGGAATAATATTACCAAAGGAAAAGAGAAGAATGAATACTGGGGGATAGTTGGTATTTTCTGCTGACATTTAAAGATTATTGAGATTTATTGAGAGAGAGCAAGAGAGAGCACGAAGGGGAGGGGGGCTGTAGCGGGAGAGGGAGAAGCAGGCTCCACGCTGAGCAGGGAGCCCAGGACAGGGCTCAAACCCAGGATCCTGGAATCATGACCTGAGCCAAAGGGCGATGCTTAACTGACTGAGCCACCCAGGTGCCCTACTCGATGCTGACATTTTTAACTCGAATATTTAAAAATTAATAATAGGTGCTATTTACAGAGCTACCACCATGTACTAAGCACTGGACTAACTCCTTCATTTGTGTTATCCTGCTCAGTGCCCATATGCCTATGAGTTGGGATCAGTGCTATTACAGCTACATGGAAACTTAGGGAGGTTAGGTCACCTGGCCAAGGTTACGCTGCTAGAAAGTGGCAGATCTAGGACTTGAACCCAGCTCTGGTTAACTCCAGAGCTCTTAAGCTGTATACTCTAAAGCCACACAGTGTCTGCACTGGTCTTCACTGCAAGCAACAGAAGCTGGCTGTGATGGAGGTAAGCAGGAAAAGAGTTAATAAAAATAACGGGTGGTTCATAGGATGATGGCAAGCATGGGACACCAAGCTCAATGCAAAGCAGCAGGAAAAATGCCCTAGTTTGCTTAGAACTGCTGGTTTTGAGGACAAAACTGTAGGTGCCTTTGTCCTGGCCCTTAAAGAGAGAAGCCTGCCTATCCCTTGCTTCGGGTGCCACCAGTTCTCAGTTCCCAGCCCCTAGGGCTCATTCTGATCAGTGCAGCCAGTCCCAGGCCTGCACCCCAGCTGCAAGGGATGATGGGAAAGCCAGTATCTAACAGCTCCACAACCCTGTGTGGGAAGCTATACTGAGTCCCCCCAAAACTCAGAAGGTGGGAATTCTCCAGACTTGGAAAAGGATTTAAATGTTGACATAATACCACTTCACCATTATTTCCCTGCTTAGGTTCAAAAGTTTGAGCAAGTTGAATTCTAACTGGATTATTTTCAAAAGTTTTGAAATGTTTGGTTTTCCCTGTGGCCCCTTCTTATCTCTTTAGAAATTCTGTAGAAAGCAGTGGCATAATAATTCCTGGCATCTATAACAGGTATTTGATAGGCAAAATAATGGCTCCCCAAACCTCTACCTCCTAATTCTCCCAGAACCTTGGACTGTGTTATATTACATGGCCAGAGGGAACTGTAGATGTGATTAAATTATCTTGGAGAGGCAAACTATCCTGAATTATCCAGGTGGGCTCAGTATAATTACAAGGGTCCATACAGGGACAACGGGGAAGCAGGGCCTTGAGAGAGAGATGTGATGACTAAAAGCAGAGGTTGAAGTAAAAGCAGGGATGGATTGCTGGCTGGGGGCCAGGAGCCAAGGGATGTGGGCTGCAAGGCAAGCTGGAAAAGTCCAGGAACATAATTCTTCTCTAGAGGCTTCAGAAGCAATGCAGACCCCCCTGGACTCCTTGCTTTCAGCCCAGTGAAACCCAGTTGGACTTCTGACCTTCACAATGACAAGAATATATTTGTGTTATTCTTAAGCCACTAAGCTGTAGTAATTGGCTATTGTAATGATACAAAACTAATATAAGGTACAGATGAAAATCCCTTAAGGTCTAAATGTACCACGAATGAGTGAAGTGGCTACAGGTAAAATTTTCATGAAGCATGTGGCCCTTTCAGTCTGTCTTTTGTTTTCCCAGTTTTGATAGAGACATGAACTATAAAACATTCAATTTTCCTCCCAGTTTTTTAAAAAAGTTATCTTTATGCCCAATATGGGGCTCAAACTCATGACCTGGAGATCAAGAGTCACATGCTCGACCAGCTGAGTCAGCCAGTTGCCCCAGTTTTCCTCCCAACTTTATCTGTAAGAAAAACAATTATAGAAGCAAGGTGATAAATGACAACTTAAATGCAACTTTATGGTGGGGAGAGAGTCTAGGAGTGTAGGAAGGGTAGTCATTGGAAAGTGACAAAACTGCTGAATATGGATAAGCTGGAGCCAATTGTTACCTTGTAGAATTTGGATCTGATGTTTCTAGTGTTTCTAATTTAATTCTAATACATTTTTTGTTGTTGTCTTACAAATGAACAATTGAAACAAAATATATCTTCAGACATCCTCCGCTGTAGAATAATCTCATTTCTCACCTCTTCTTGTCATCGTCTTAGGTAATGCTTTCCAGTCTCCAGGTGGGTGTTTTTTATTTTTTTTCTTTTTCCCCTCTTTGGTTTTGCAATCTTTCCTTCATGGAGTGTCAGCCAGTCTGCTCTTGCTCCACTCCTACCTAGCTATACACGACTGCATCATGAGGATATTGGAATTTACCTGCTCTCCCTCTCTCTCTCTTTTTAAAGCACTTTACAAAGCTTAGGCAGGAAGCCTTTGAAAAGTCAGGTTTTCAAAAGAGACGCCCTGCCTAAATCATTCTCCACGCTTCTCACATTCTTTGTCTACCAGAGTAATATTTCAGATTTATAAGCAATCAATCAGTAGACAAATATTTATTGAGCGTCTAGGAGGACTAAGACTCTGCTGGGAGGACTACAAAAGACCGAAGACAGAGAGGCTCCTGGTGAACATGCTGCTGATAGTGACGGGACGGTGTGTGTGAGGGAAGGGCTGCCTGACCGAATAATTCTTGAGGAGTTGAGATACAGTGTGAATCTCCATGCCAGCAAAATATTTACTCAGACTGTTGAGCAAATCTGGTATTTACATCCTTTCTGCATTCTCTGGTTTGTGTTTTCCCTATAGGATAGGTAAACACTGTGTGCAGGACTCTGGGGACCCAGAACATTCTCCAGCTGTAGCAAAATCACCACATGCACCTGTGCACTGGTCCCAGATTGACAGGTGAGCCCGACCTCTCTGTGGTTGCAGGGAGGGATCAGGTGCGTACAATGTGTTTCTCGTGCATTAGCTCCCAGGGATGGTGACAGGACTGCACGCTGATCAAACGGTGTTGAGTGGAAGGGCATTGAGTTTCAGTATTCTGCCCAGTTCCCGTGGTGCCTGGATCTGTGCTACATCCACAGTGGACCTGAGGTTAATGTTAGATGTAAATAATTGTTATTAGAGTGAAAATGTATGGAGTGCTTACTTTGTGTCAGGCACTAAGCCAAGTTCTTTGTATCGATTATCTCATTTTATCCTCACAGTTACTGACAGTAGTTATGATTATGAGTCCCCCATTTTTTTGGTTTTTTTTTTTTTAAGATTTATTTATTTATTTGACAGAGGGAAACACAGTGAGAGAGGGAACACAAGCAGGGGGAGTGAGAGAGGGAGAAGCAGGCTTCCTGCTGAGCAGGGAGCCCGATGTGGGGCTTGATCCCAGGTCTCCAGGATCATGACCTGAGCCGAAGGCAGTCGCCCAACCAACTGAGCCACCCAGGCGCCCCTTGAGTCCCCCGTTTTACAAACAAGCAAAATGAGGGTCAAGTTCACACTCTGTTTAGCAACAGAGCCAGAATTTGAACCCAGGAGTCCATTCATCTTCTTTTTGCCACTTGGGTGAAAACTCTAATTTAACCCTGTGGCATGAGATTTCAAGGACTCCTACTGTGGATTTTGGAAACGTGTATGCCTTAATTTGTCCACTCAATATGGTCCTGAAAAATTAAATAGGATAATGACTAAAAACATCCTAAGAGCACAGGACATGTCTCTGTAACATCTGCAGTACTTAGCATGTGCCTTGGACATGGAAGACCTAAAACAAACATTTGACAAGTGGATGGGTGGATGGATGGATGAAACAGTTGCAGAAGGTGATTTGAATTTTAAATGTACTAAGACAAGACTTTGAAGGGACCTACAGGGTTACCAAACAGAGTATCTTGATTGATCCAGTTTATTTAAAGTTACTTATAAAAAGGGTGCCTGGCCACAGTCGCCAAACTGTGGAAAGAGCCAAGGTGCCCATCAACAGATGAATGGATAAAGAAGATGTGGTACATATATACAATGGAGTACTATGCCTCCGTCAGGAAGGATGAATACCCAACTTTTGTAGCAACATGGACTGGACTGGAAGAGATTATGCTGAGTGAAATAAGCCAAGAAGAGAAAGTCAAGTATCACATGGTCTCCCTTACTTGTGGTGCATGAGGGGCCAACTGGAGGACAGTGGCAGAAGGAAAGCAAATGGGAACTAGGGTAATCTAGGGAGGGAAATGAAACAACAGAGATTTTGAACACAGAAACAAACTGAGGGACTTGGAGGGAGGGGGGTGGAGGGATGGGAGAGCCTGGTGTTGGGTACTAGGGACACCTAAAGCGTGGAGCACTGGGTGTGGGGAATGGGGAATGAATCTTGAAACACTGGAAAAAAAAATTTAGTAACAATAAAAAAAAAAAAAAAAAGGGTGCCTGGGTGGCTCAGTCAGCTAAACACCCGACTCTTGATTTTGGCTCAGGTCATGATCTCAGGGTCCTGGGACGGAGCCCTGTAGGTCTCTGCACTGGGTGGGGAGTTTGCTGGAGATTGTCTCCCTCTTCCCCTGGCACACAGATGGGCTCTCTCTCTCTCTCATATAAATAAATCTTTAAAAATAGTTACTTATAAATGGGCATTAATACATAGAAATAAAATTGGAGGGATGTTTTCAAAATAGGCTTTTACTTTCTTTTTATACTTTTGTGTATTGTTGAATATTTAAAAATTGAGGATGCCTCTTCTTGGTCTGGGCATTATTTAAGGTAGAACCTCACGGAGAAGGACTTGGTATAGCTAACTTGGGACATGATCCCTGGAAGAGGAGGGAAGGAGGGAGGAAATACACCTATGTGAGGGTGTATTCAGGCTGCGGGGGGGGGGGAAGGGGAGCTCCTTGCCACGGAACTTGCCCAAAGACAGGAGACTGGATGGAGCAGTGATCTATCGGCTCCCAGCCCTCATTGGCATAAATGTCCCCTGGTTTACAGGCTCTGTCTGGGAGGGTCCATCAGAAAAGCCCTGAGTCTATTGACATAAAGAGAAGAAAGAGGAGCCGGACACTGCCCATAGTAGGTGCATCTGAACTTCTGGAAGCCTGCCACAGCTGTGGTTGATCTCAGAGCTGGGCCAGGAAATGGGAAGCATCTACCATAGTACGCTTTTTCAAAAACCAATAAGACAATGTTAGAAATAGATAACAAGAAATTTTCACAAAGCCAATGATGTTTTTCTGGTTTGACTTTGCAAATCCGGACTGTCCTAGATGAGGTTATTTTTAGGGAGATCCTGATGTGTTGACGTTGCTGGGCAGATTCCTGGGAAGCCGAGGGCTCTGGTGTCCACACCCATGGGCAAGCAGGACAGGGCCTAGGGAGAAGCCTGGCTGTGATGTGTGTGGCCATAACAGGTGTTAGCTCATCCCCTGCAGAGCTTTGAAGCTGGAGTGGCTCTGCAGGGCTGTCCTGAGTCGGGGTGAGAGTGCTGGGCTTTGACACGCCGGTCACTGGTTGCTCGATGCCAGGGGAGGGCTTCGAGCCAAGGCCTGCCAACGAGTGAGAATCTGGGCAGCACAGCAGCAGTGCCTACTGCAGGTAGCTTTTAGCAAACTTGCCTTTGAACATTGAGACCAACTGATAAAATTGACAAGTTCAAACCCAGGGGGAAAAAAGCAGAACGTAATTCAACAACAACTCTCCTTACTGGGGCAAGTCAAACTGAAAATATATGAGGGCCAGGATAAGGTTGTTTTCTCACATGTCAAATGGAGACTTTGGACTACATCAGGAATTACAAACTGGTGGCTCACAGGTCAAAACCGTCTGCAAAATCTGTTTTATTTGCATGAAGAGTTTTTCAAATACAGATTTCTGGCTTTGCTTGAAACTTTGGAAGAACTAGCACATTGGCCCTCTGTTGTTTGGTGGCGCGTACCAGCTAGGGCGGAGTAGCAGGGGCCCCCTCCCCCTTTAGCCCTTGTCCCCTCCAGCCTGCTTCACTCACTCATGCTCCTGCCCGAGCCCTGTAATCATCTGTAAGGTTCCACCTAGATTTGTTGAGCTGTGAGTCTGTGTGAATAGTCTTGCGTACTGCTGAAATATATATTTGACTTCTTTTTTTTTTTAAGATTTTATTTATTTGATAGAGAGGGAGAGAGCACAAGCAAAGGGAGCAGCAGGCAGAGGGAGAAGGAAAAACAGGCTCCCTACTGAGCAGCGAGAGCGAGTCCAATGTAGGACTCGATCCAAGGACCCTGGGACCGTGACACTTCACTGACTGAGCCACCGAGGCACCCCAGTATTTGACTTCCTAATGACTCAATGACAACTGGAAACCTCTGGCTTCCTAGTTAAAGTTGCATATCCTCCTGGATTATTCTCTTTGAGCAAGCCAGACCACTTCTTTGTAAGATAGCCTTTTGTCTTTGCAGATAAAGATCTCAGTGACCCAGATCTTGACAATGAGCTAGAAGCAAAATGCTTTTGGTGGTTGTGGTAGGGGCTAGGTGAGATTTTCTAGCCATTAGAATATTATTTAAGCCATAGGAATTCCCATACCTGCTTGAATCTCAGAATTATGTGAACTATTTACAAAAATGGAAGCACTCAGTTTCTTCTAGGCCCTTCTGATTCAGTAGGTCTCAGCTTAGTAGGTGGGGTCCAAGAATTTTTATTTAGTTTTTATTTTTTAAATTAAAAACATTTAAATCTCTGTATGGATGATGCACAATGTTACATCAGTTTCAGGTATACCACATAGAACTCCACTTCTATATCGTGCTGTGCTGTGTAGCTCCCATCTATCCCCGTATGATATTATTACAATGTCATTGACAATATTCCCTACATTGTGCCTTTGATTCTTGCGACTTAGTCATTCTGTAACTGGAAGCCTATATCTCCCACTTTCCTTCTCCCATTTTGCCCATCCTCCCACCACCCTTCCCTCTGGCAACCATCAGTTTGTTTTGTCTATTCATCCATTTTGGTTTTTAGATTTCACATATAAGTGAAATCGTATGGTATTTGTCTTTCTCAGTCTGACTTATTTCACTTAGCATAATACCCTCTAGGTCCATCCATGCTGTTGGAAATGGCAAGATATCACCTTTTTTATAGCTGCCTAGTATTCCATGGTGTTTCCATACTACATTTCCATTTCATACTTCAATTCCATGCTACATTCTTCTTATCCACTTATCTATTTACAGATACTCTGGTTGCTTCCATATCTTTGCTATTGTAAATAATGCTGTACTAAACTTAGGAGTGTATTTATCCTTTAAAATTAGTGTTTTTGCTTTCTTTGGGTAAATATCCAGTAGTAGAACTAATGGATCACATGGCGGTTCTACTTTTAACTTTCTGAGGAACCTCCATGCTGTTTTCTACAGTGATTGCACCAATCTAACTTCCTACCAGTAGTGCCCGAGTGTTCCTTTTTCTCCACACTGTGGCCAGTGCTTGTTTCTTGTCTTTTTGATTCTAACCATTCTGAGAGGTGTAAGATGATGCCTCATTGTGGTTTTGATTTTCATTTCTGTGATGACTAGTGACTTTGAGCCTCCTTCCATGTGTCTGTTGCCACCTACATATCTTCTCTACCCATTTCAATAGGATTATTTAGGGGGTTCTGGTGTTGAAAGGTATATGTTCTTTTTATATTTTGGATATTAACTTCTTATCAAATATATCACTCACAAATAGCTTCTGCCATTCAGTAGGTTGCCTTTTCATTTTGTTGATGGTTTTCTTTGCTGTATAAAAGATTTTTATTTTGATGTGGTTCTAATAGTTTATTTTTACAGTTGTTCCCTTGCCTTAGGAGACCTATCTAGAAAAATGTTGCTATGGCTGATGTCAGAGAAATTGATGCCTGTATTCTACAATTTTAACACTCTTTATTTTTAAGACTCTTTAATTTAATTTTAATTCTAATTATCTTTATTTTAATTTTATTTTTAATTCTCAAGTGATCTTGATATGCAACTGGATATAGGAACCATATTGTCTCCTATTTACTCTTTGTACTTAGTGCTTGGTTCATGTATTATAAATGTCTGAGCTCTCAGTGTGGAGGGATCCTTTCTTCCTTATCCTTTTATCTGTTCCCATCCTTTAGTAGTACCCAGCACAGTGCCTTGCAAGTCCTTTGCACTCAATGAGTGTCTAGTGAATGAATGATTGAATGAATGAATGAAAATTCCCCAATAGCTTTCTTCTTTAAGAGTTGAAGAGCACAGACCTCCAGTAACAAATGTTTAAGATCATTTGACTCAGAGAATTTATTTTATAAATATGGTGTCAAATTAGCCAAAGAGAGGAAGAGTCCTAGCTTTATCTTGGGAGTTTTTTGCCTTGGGGATGTTAAGAAATAAATGATTCCTTCTAAAAAGAACTTATGCTTTTCACCAAAAGATAGATCATTCACCCACCCAACATGGTGCATGTGAGTTATTTGTACAATATTTCAAAAAGAGCAAATTGACTCAATAGAAAAGGAAACTTTCTAAATTATGCTGAAGTTTTGCCTTGAAATATAAACCTTGAAAGAATAAGACCAGGAGCTCCTTTCACACTGGGAGATAGATGCAGTGATACAAATTTAATTTATTGTGTTATGGTTTATTTATTAGATATGCTGCTTCCAAAAAGTTCAAAAAACCTGTGTCTACAGAGAGAAGGCATGGCAAGTCCCTCACTTACTTTGGATCTTGAAGGGGGACAATCTAGAAAATTTTGGCTCCAAGAAAATCTTAGCGCTTGTTTGGCTGTTTACATAGTCTGTGCTTCCCAGGGGCCTTTTGCCTTTTTTCTAATTTCTTATTTCTGGGGTTGAGTTCCTTCCAGAGGAGGTCTCAGGATTCAGAAAACCTGCACGTGGGTGAGATGGAGAAGCTGATTGGCCTGGACTTGATTGAATGGTCTGCAAGGCTCAAACCAACAGCCTTGGGCAAGTCTGGAAATCTATCTAGAATGTTGGGGATGAGGAACAGTTTGTTTCTCAAGTCGTCAGGAGTCTCTGTTAGGTGAATGTTACATGAGTTTTGGGGTACCTCTAATGATTTCTATATTGAACTCAACTCAGTTCGAATAAGTTTATGAAATCTGTGCTTTGTATCACTGGCCCCTGCACTTTATTTTCCATTCTTTTACTTCTTAAAAAAACATATGAGAAGGTTATAATGTAATATTATATTACAATGGTGTAATTGAAGGCAAGAAGGCAATGGTGCCAAAAGTCAACCATTGGTGGGCCATGCAATAACTTGAAATGTTTGCTTTTAGCTGAAAGTCCAAAGGTCATGGTATAAAAGGTGTGTGGGCATGTCAGTGTTTAAACGTACCTACTTTACAAAAGATACATTCACTGACAGGGACTCTGGACTGGTTGAAATAGAAATATCAGCATTGGCCTCGTTTTTGTCTGGGAGGTGGGGAATTATGGCTTCCTGTGCCCTAGCCATCTTCTGCCGTGATGATTCCTATGTATATTAAGTAGTAGCATTAGGACTAGTACTGCTACCATTACTATCACTGCATGCCTAGTCACTGTATTGCCCAGGCCATTCCATCAAGAGGACTTGAGCAAGCCTGAGGTTTGTCTTGGGCGGAGACTCCAGAACTATGATGAGATTTGGACAAAGCCTTGAGAGATTTGATCAGATATCCATTTAATACTTGTGAAGTCGATAGCCCTACTGGACAAGGATATTCAAAGAGGGCAAGATTCCATCCAGTTCAAATGTCTATACAAATAGAGAAGACTTAACATCCAAAGAACCAGGGAGGAGCCTAAAGCGGTAATACCAGAATAGTATTTGCAGACTTCCTGAGAATTGGGCAATGGGTTACTTCAGTCTCAGGCTCTCAAAGGGTGAGAACACTCCATTTTGAGGGCAGTGATATCGGAAATCTTAATAGGGCTCAGGGTGTCCCATGAGGGTTATGGACAAGAATCTAGTTGGTGTCTTGGCCAGATTGCTCTCTAGTCATTAAGAAACCTTACCCTGCTAAGGAGGTGTCTTCAAAATTGTTAGGGAAGCGACCCCCAAACTGTCTTGGATGACCAATGATTTCGCTAGTGGGTAGGCATCTTTTGAACATTGAAAAGACTCAGAATTAATGATTGAACTGTTTAAGAGACTCAAACTCATATTTTGTAAAGACTCTGGGACATTTTTATATTTTAAGCATTATTAAGGTGATCGAGTAGTGACTTTTCAGCTTGAAAGTAGCAGTATAGGAAAG
Organism: Spilogale gracilis; assembly: GCA_004023965.1. Classification (NCBI taxonomy): domain Eukaryota; kingdom Metazoa; phylum Chordata; class Mammalia; order Carnivora; family Mephitidae; genus Spilogale; species Spilogale gracilis. Next base: position 74,035 of record PITA01007012.1, on the reverse strand, counting down.
TTGACACCATGATGTTCAGGTTTTCAGCTCCCACCGAAAGCTTATCATTGTCACCACTGTCTTGGTTACCACTGAGAGATACTCACTAGAGATTCGCTTGTAAAAGAAGCTAATCAGCTCTTACTTCTTTGCTCAAAATCTAGCTGTCCATTTAGTTGGTGAATTTTTTTTTTTTTACAGGAAGGATGATATAGTTTATACTAGCTTGCTTGAAGCAAGTTAACTGTCCAGGTAACATTTTGAAGAAATCAAGTAGAGATACACTGTAGCATATGCTGAAAGTCTTTCCATTTGGTTCTTATAGATCAAAGACATTCTCTGATCATTGAAGTCAGCCTAGAACTCATACCTTGCAGCAAATTGACAAATTTCATTATTGACAAATTACATTAAAACATGTTAATGATGTTTTGATGTGTGTCAAACAGAAGCTTGCAAAGGAACTCCAAAAAATAATATAATCTCTTAGGCTTCAGGAGATGTCCACAAGTCTCTATCATTCTACTCTGTATCCTCAAAAGTTGCTGAAAATGGTGTAAAATTGAGATGTGATAACAAACTGAGTGAAATGCTTTTCATTTGGATTTTTGGACATTTTATAATTCAGAGCAAGAGTTATCAATCTTTTTAGTTTTTGATGGACTAAGTATTGTACAAATGTCAGCCAGAGAGAAAATGCTAATCAAGCTGACTGTCATAGTTCATTTTCATTTAGTTAGCCAACCACATCTACTGGTCATAGAAATGTGCACCTTGGGAAATTAGGAAAGGAAAATGGTGGTCTTATCTTCAAGTGTAAGTGAATAGAGTTGTCTCTGGGCTTTTGTGAAAGACCTTGGCCTGTCTTGGGCTCCGGGATTGTAAATTACTGAGAAAGAGGACCTTTTCTTCCACCACCACCAGCATTTATCCTGTGCTCTGTAGACTACTGCTTCCCCAGGAGAGCCTAGCTATTCATTTTTCCTTCATTGTGGGGTAGATGTTTCTCCCCATTTTGCTTATAGCAAAAGTAAAGCTAAGTAAATGGTAAAGGTCTCTTCAGATAAATTTATCTGATTCAGAAATCTTAAGATTTTGTTGCAAGTAACAGAAGGAAAAGGGTTAGGAGCGACAGCCACAATGTTTGTTCAATATTAAGTTCTCTATTGTCATAAGCTGTGCTTCCCAAAAGAGTGTTGATAGTGTGCTGAGTGATGTCTCTGTGCAGTTATGAAAAAGGGAAATGTTATAGAAATCTGTGAGCCTGCACGGTCTCTCCTGAGACAAAAGAGAATCCCCTCAATTTTCAAAGCGAGTTTTTGAAAGTCATGTATGTACTATCTTGAAAGCTGTAGTAAATGAAAAAAAAAAAGCCAATCCCCTCAGACAATAGACATATTTGGTGGAATTCTTGAGAGGGATGTGGTAATTTTATAACTGAGAAAACAAGCATAAATATTTAAGGAGTGATAAGCTTTCCCTGTGGAAATCTCTTCCCCTTCCCAACGCGGTATGCAATTGCCTGCAGGCGTTTCTAGTCAAAGATGCCACCTGCATCTCTCACCCCGTGAATATTCAGGAAGACTCTCAGTACTTCTGCTAATTTGTGTCTGTGTGATTAAGATTTATTGGAAAATTGTGCAATATCAGGATCAATAACTGGGGACTTTGGAATAGTCGCAGACATGCAGCAATTCCTCTGGCAGGATGGATATGCACCTTGAAGAGAAGACACATCCCTCTGTCAATTAGGTTTTAGGTTCATGGCCTGAGAAAACAATGAAATCAGTCAGGTATTTAGCAAGGGGGAGTATGATACAATAAAATCTCTCATAATGAATTTAGCTCAATTCACTCGGAAAGCAAAGGATAGAGGCCAAGAGAGAATGGTTGTAGAGTTCAGATTCCTCCAAGATATTATAATAAATGGGCTTATTGACTGTGTCTCACAACAGCTATCTAGAATGTTTCCTTCTAATTGTACCATAACCAGGGTCTTAAATAATAATTGGGAGCAGGATTTGGATGACAAATTTTAAAAAAGCCTGCATATATAGTTACATTAATTTTTCAGGACATATTTTTGGTTCTTTATTCTTTATTTCTGGCTTGTCTTGTTTTCTGAGAAAACCTGCATAGATCTCTAACCAGAAAAAAAAGGGTAAAGGATAACTTGAAAGATGTTTGTTTTCATTCCTTTGCACTTGAATCTTTTTTGCCTTTGAAACACTTGTGGGATGGAAGAAAAATCCTTTATACGGGACTCCTAGACTAGACACTGATCCTCCTCTTCCCCAGAGGCTCTCTTTTACCCCCATCCAACCACCTCCCACCCCCCTACTTGCCTTGCTGGTGTTGATGTTGGTCCTGAAGTGTTGTTCTGACCTGACCCATGGAGGCGTGTCCTTTTCCTAGAGTGCTATTAAAGAAGAATTTGGGTAATGCTGGAAGGGCCCCCAGGGAGTCCAGCTTCCTGTCAGAGCTCTGCCCAGGAACTCTGTGGTTTTTTTGGTGTTTCCAGTTGCTCTGTGAAGCACAAAAGAAGCTTTGAGTTCAGAGCATCTTGAGGTATGTTTACTTCTAGAAGTTCTAGTGGCACAGTTTCCAGACCAGAACTCAAGATCATCATTTTAGCACCATGAATGGACACAGTAAATAACCCCCTGTGCTTCTGGGTAGATTCAAAGAGAATTTGGGGAGGTGCTGTCGGGGGCATCAGCAATGGTGGTAACCATGTAGATTGGGCTGGCGCATGTTCTCTTTAGCCCAAAAGGCTGAGCAGAGCCTGGTAAGACCCCCTTTCCTTTATAAAAGGGAGTATTAAGACGAGAGGTAGGCCAGAGAGTTGCAAATAACATTCAGGGAATTACAATGCTGAAAATAGGCCAAGTTCCCTGTATTGTACATATGGAGGCAGCAGCACTAAGGTATTGATGTAGCTGACTCATTCTCTGTGTCAGCCTATCTCAGTCTTCAAAAGTTCTGTCTGGGGGCTAAACTTAAATAATAAGTCTCCAAGGTCTTTCCCCAGTGGTGTTCTTGAGCCAACTTGCACTTACCTGGGGGAGAGCCAATTTTGAACATATCTTTGCAACTATATGTTCAGTGATATCATGTTGGTAGCTGGAAATGGGCCATGATGGGAGTATTTACACCATGATAACTGTCAAAATCTACAAATCCAAATTTTTTTCTGCATACCACTGTCTTGAGCTCTTTAGATTTTGAATGATTGGTCTAGTTTGGACTGAAGAATTCTTTTTCCCTTGAACATATCTGCCTTCTGCCTCACAATCCTTGCCCTTCTTCTCTACTCTAGTGATACTCCTGGCCTGCTTGCCTCTGCTTGAAGCTTTCTCTCCCCTCTTGATTCTTCCAGCACTTTCCATCTGCCACACTCTGGACAGTTGCACTCCTTATCTTGGTTGGTTTGTTGTTGTTGTTTTACTGAATTTCCTGTACCTCCAGCTAGAATGTGAGGGGGCAGAGAGTAGGTACTGTTTAGGGACATGAGCAGTGACAGTAACAATGACGGACAGGGGTGGTTCAACAGGGGGCTTGAATAGAGAGGAAAGTGACTTGAAAGGCATATTAAGATAATTTAAAGTCCCAGAGCAACACTGATTCAATATAAATGACATGAAGAAGAAGACTCTGTGGTCTCCTTCTGAAGATATTTGAATGTGCCTTCCTTATGAGACTTGCTTACTGTTTTTTTTTTTTTTTTAAATCATCAGTGTTGGTGCCCAGTCAGAACTGCTCAAGCAGCAGCCTCCTCTCTGGCTAGGAGAGGAAATTGTGCAAGGTGCAAATGTGGGCAAGAAACTGTCACTACTCACTTGCTGCACATCCCAGGAGATCCTTCTGGAGAGTTCTGGAATGGAAAGGGGAAGGGGATAATAGTGAACTCTAACAACTTTTGCTTTTCACCTGCCACGGGTCTGTTCACAGGAGGTTTTCCTTTAGCTTCTCCTACATCACTTTCCTCTCCATCCCCGCTTTTACAGGCATGTGGGTGGCTTTTCTCCCCTGTCCAAAGAGTCCCAGCTGGACTCTAACTCTCCGTCTCTGTTTTCAGCATCCATGGTCTTGTATGAGTAGAAGGCCCTTCTCCTGAAGGGATCCCAGATAAAGGTGACCTGTCAGAGAGGATTCCCCAGTTGGTTCACAGAAGCAACTTCAGAGCGGCCCCAGGGACTTGAACCCCCAGTGGAGGAGTTTCAGGTAACTACCAGGTGGGCACCACCCCCTTCGAGTTACGACAAGACACTGTGTCAGCTACGGGCTTCTCTGGCGAATGCGGATTTGCTTTAGTCATCTTGATCTGGTGTGTGTGTGTCTGTGTAGGTGGGGGCGGGCGTGGGGGAGATGTGCCAGAGAGGAGAGGTGGGCTGCCGGTCTCTGTCACAAAGGCACTGGAAGAGTTCACTGGGTCCTACGGGCTGGGTTAACCAAAGAGCCACTAATTCTACAACTATGTGGAAGACTCTCTGAAGACAACAGGATGGGTGGGGGCGGGCGTGGTTGGGAATAGTAATGATAAAAGGGTGAAGATGAAGGAGCAGCTTTATTTTTCTCTCCCTGGAGGAGCCTTTCTGTCTTTCTGGAATATATATTGATGTCCTACCTGTAAGGTTTTGGAAGTTTTGAAGCAAAATACTGTCTTCTGAGCAGTGTAAATGTCATTCCACCTCAGCATTTCGAACATGTCAGTAAATGACATTGTTCACCAGTGCTCCTCTGCAAGGTTGACTTTGGCTTTGAAAATACTCCAACAAGAGGATAACAGGATAGTTGACATGTGGGTTCTAAACAGAAACATTTTCATTTTTTATTAAAACTGACTTAACTTTCCCCACTGCCACTAAATGGACACTGAACCAATCGTAGAAGAATGCTGGAGGAAGGGAGGCTAAATTATTAGCCTATTCAGGATACCCGCATGTTTTGACTTGGGCTTGTGAATGAATGAATGAATGATAACTTGGAATAAACATCACTGTTGTCAGCTATTTCAGCACCGAAACTAGAATGGGAAAAATCTTTAGCCTTTGAATCAGGGCAGTAAACTTATATATGTGTGTGTGGAGGGAGGGGGAAGTAGATCTCTACGTCAAAATAGTTGCTCCTCTCTTAAAAAAAAAATAAAAAGAACTTGGAAACTCTACTTGCTTTTGATTTAGTTTGGTTCTATACATCTACCTGGGCTTATGTTTCTTTCTTTCTTTCTTTCTTTCTTTCTTTCTTTCTTTCTTTCTTTCTTTCTTTCTTCTTTTTAATTTTAGAGAGAGAGAGGGAGGGAGAGTAAATTGGAGAGGGGCAGAGGGAAAGAATCTTCAAGCAAAACTCCCCGCTTAGTGTGGAGCCCCATGTGGGGCTTGACCGCATGACCCAAGAGATCATGACCTGAGCTGAAACCAAGAGTCAGATGCCCTACTGGCTAAGCCACCCAGGAGCTCTGCCTATCTACTTTTAAGTGCCATGAAATCAACATTTGGAGGAACCTAATTCTTCACAAACATAGATTCTCTATCAGAACTGTCACTTTTGTTTTTAGATGAAAGCAAATGCTATTTCAGGTGATCACCGTCCTAGGAAAATGATTAAGACCTGCTGTGTCTTTATTGAAGCATCTGGGTCCTTAACACCATAAATTAAAGCATGCCTTGAAGCACAGGTTATGATAAATGCAAGGATTTTTGACATTGGGACAGACAGTCCTGTTCCTACATGTTCCACATAATTGGACAGTAGACAAGGCTCCTTTTCTTCCTTCTGATCCTGCATTGCTGCGGAAATCTGAGCAAAATTGTGATAATTGCTATGACTGTGCTTAACATTCCAAGCTTACCAAGGATGACGAAAGAGTAGCAAGCTTTTTGTGGTTTTCACCAAGTCTGGTAAAACCTGGGCTCGATGGTGGCCAGTTTGAGCCATTGGTACCAGGTACCATGAGGTTCAGTTTTTGAAAAAACACGCTTACCAACAAACTCCTTCTACCCTGCCAAATTTCAAGGAACTGTTTCATCTGCATTTGTTTCAAGAGGGGCTCTGTTATGTGTGGTGGTCTCACCAGACAGCCCACTGCTCATGAGAACAGGCTACAAGCAAAAGACACAAACTGTGGTTTGATGGGCCATTTCTCCCTGCCCTGCACCTAAAGCTCCATCCAGGACCAGCTGTGTAATTTGTACCGCTTATTGTAAAATGAAAAGGCAGGGTCTTTTGTTGAAAATTTAATAAGAATTTTAAAGCAGTAAAAGCAAAGCAGTAAATCAAGCCTGGGGCCTTTTAAGCAAGGGGCTCTGCGTGACTCACAGGTCACAGGCCCATGAAGCTGGCCACGGCTCTGACCTTCCTAAATAAGCATATGGGGTAAGAAGGGAAAGACCGTCATCCTCTCCAACATGGTTGATGTGCCAAATGCTCACAGGGAAGAGGTGATGTTCCAATGAGGGCCCACAGATCCACTCCTCCTGCCCTTGGTGGAGAGGAGACAGAAGTCCGAGTGAATGACAGGGGCACCTTCGAGATCCTTCCGATCCTTCGTGTGTATAAACTTGGAAGCCCTTATCCTGAAGAGACTCCAATTCTCAGGTGCCACACTGTTCTTCTTTACTCTCCACAAATTGAGAATCGTGGCTTTACCACTTAACGATTATGACGCGGGGCTGGCAATCGTCATCTCTGAGACTCAGTTTCCTTGTTTGTGAAATGGAGACAATACCTCATGGGGCATTTGTGAGGCTTAAGCTAAACACTAGATGTAAAGTGGCACTCAGTAGAGTTCCGGGCACACAGGCAACTCTCAATAAATGGGATTATTATAGCTATTTTTGCAGTAACACCTTGCTTTTGGAAAAGTGTGTATAGGAGAGAAAAGCCCTCTATTACCTACTCAGACCCCGGGGTGACAACTCTGTTGAAGGCTTACGCTTACCCCAGTGGGCCTTCTCTGACTCTTTTTTTCCCCAGCTTCCTCCAGCTTGACTCTTTTCCAATGTAGAATCTTTTGAATATGATGGAAGTCCACACACTAACAAAGCCCCTGCTGCTGGCAAGGTCTCCCAAGGAGAGGCAGTCTTGTCCTCCGGGCACAGGGAACCGCATGCATTTATTCCCACGCTCTAGAGGCTTGCTGGCTGAGCCGAGCCCCAGCAGACATTCCCTCCTCCGGCCTCTTGTCAAGCCAGGCCGGGCGGGGGTGTTTCTTAAACCCCTGATTCAGCGTGGAGGGGTTGTCCAGATCCATTCGAGGCTTTGTTGGTGACATCAGACCCTTTCTCACAGATCCTCTTCTGCTCAGAGCAGCTGGGAGGCACTAGCTGGCCCTTTCTGAGGGAAGATGGAATCCCTGTAGTCATTCCTCCCCTTGCCTCAGAGAATGAGGGTGGGCAGACAGTCACTGCCTGAGTTGGGTCAATGCAGCATTTTAGAGTCATGGGCTGACTCATCTGAAACCTTTCCGATGTCCACACTTGCTCCGTTGGGACTGAGAGACTCTCCTAGACCCGGCGCCCCTTTCCTCCGCCAGCTCTCAGATGTCCCCTTCTCCGGGGCTGCCTCGTGGTCTCTGACTTCTCTGCCTCCCAAGCCTTCAGGGTGCAGTCCTTCTCAACAGGGAAGTGCTCTATTTCAGCAACTGGAGTGTGGCTTTAAATTATTTGCTCCTTCGTTTTAGTCTTTTGAAGCAGATGGGCCGAGTACAGACTTAGTTGCAGGGTCCTTGGCTGGAGCGGCTTTGTCAGAACAGAGAGGAAACTAGCATTGGTCGAGCACCTTCTGGGTTCCTGGCACTGGACTAGGGTTGCTGTTATTTCTTCTCGAGGTGGAGATTATTATCTCAATTTTCTGTCAGTGAAGGAACTGAGGCAGTTTCAGGATGTTACCTAGATGCACATGGCTGGTAAGAGGTAGAAACAGCATTGAAATCCAATTGTGACTTAGGTTTCTCTCAGCTACTGTTTGTCGCCTCTGCAGCCTGGCATCCTCAATAGGAAATTCATCCCCTGTGTATGGGGATGCAGCCCCCCATGTGCCTGCCTCCTCGCAGGCAAGGAGCAGCCTGGAAGGGCACGGCTGGGCGGGGTGTCTGCTCTAGTGACATGGGTGGTGTCAGGAGGGCACAGATGTTCCCAGAGGCCCGTCTGCTGGCACTTGGCTCTCATTATCAGACAGTGAACATGGGACCCAGAGAACCTTGGGTACTGCCTAGATTATAGTTTCTGACATGATTAGCTATAAGAAGAGAAGCAACTAGAAGTAAATAGCAGGATAATCCACCACAGTTTATAAGTGGTAGAAGGGGGTGCATAGAACCATGCTGTACATGGACCCAGGGAAGTTACAAACACCAGCTCTTTCAAAACGTGGACCGGATTTGAGCCGGATACCCCACTGACATGTCCGGCGACACTGCCTTGGAGGCATCCCCATTAATAGGGCTGGGACTTGTTGGTCGAGATGCCTCACGTGGCAGCAGGAAGGTATCATAGAAGACCTGGCCATGCCACCACGGAACAAGGTCCGCTCTGCTTCAGAAGAAGGATCCGACTAAGACCTCCTCCAGACCCCTCCATTAATGGGAGTGACAGCCCCTGGTTCCTGATACCCCTTGGGTTGGGAGGGTTGGACTGTGTACCTGAGGGAGGGTTGTTGTAGGAGGAAGTCCCCAGCCTCTTAGCAGCCGGGAGCTATAAGCAACACAGACTAACACTTCCATTGTAGCTGTTCTATTGTTATCCCAGGGTGGGGATGAGCTTGGGTAGAGGGTGGGAGCATCAGTGGGGCTTAGGGAGACAAATGTTTATCCCTGACCTCCCTGATGATGACTGTCTCCCTATTATACACACTCATAATACAAGGAAAATGGTATCGCAATTTATTATTACACATATATTTGTGTGATTCTTTGAGAGATGTATCTTCCGGTCAGCCTGTTTTTGCTCATCATTGATTCCTAGTGGTTGGTACATTGCCAGCCACGTACAGCAAGTGTTCAGATAAATATTTCTTCAATGAATGAATTAATGAAAAGAAGTTTTAGAAGTCCTAGAAGGGAAGAAAATGCTTCAGAAATAGTTTAGTGCTGCCTTTTTTGGTTCTGCTGATTAAGTACATGAGGGAGACCATAAGTATTGGAGTTTCAGATAAGAATCCAGAAAATGCTATTTTTTTTTACAGTGTCCTAGGAAGACAACCTTTGTTCCTCTTCACTGGTTGGTAATACGCTTGTCTTTGAATGAAATGAGGCATGGGGGCAGTGAATATGCCCTTTTGCCCTGGCCCTGGACTTACTAGTTACAGTTCCCCCATTAGAGGTAAGGGGAGTTATCATGGAAAAGCAAAAGAAGTAAAATAGATCTCATGCTCTGCATGGGGATTCAAGTTCAAGGCAAACTTTGAGAGGCAGAAAATAGGAAGATTTGGAGGTTGCCTTTGTGGCTTGAGGAGGTCCGAAAGGCTAGCTTGGCCATAACACCCCTTTTTATTAGCCTAATTGGAGGTTCGTAAGTTTCTGTGCTAATGAACATAGAATTTAAGAATTTTGGTTAAGGGGTGCCTGGGTGGCTCAGTTGGTTGAGTGACTGCCTTCGGCTCAGGTCGTGATCCTGGAGACCCGGGATCGAGCCCCACATCGGGCTCCCTGCTCGGCGGGAAGCCTGCTTCTCCCTCTCTCACTCCCCCTGCTTGTGTTCCCTCTCTCGCTGTGTTTCTATCTGTCAAATACATTTAAAAAATCTTAAAAAAAAAAAAGAAAGAATTTGGGTTAGGATCTGACTCTTTAGGAAGTACAATAGTATAAACGTTTTCCTGGGTGTGGTGGACATGAGGCACGAACACTCTTGAAGCATGGAAGCATGAATTATTTTGATAAGTCAGCCCACTCTTACTGACTGAGCTGAGGCTTTCCAAGGGCCAGAAGGAAAGTGATAGGCAAAGCTGAAAGGAGATTGGAGTGTGGGAAGTTTGGGGCGTGGGGGCTGGTGGGAGGAGAGGCTTTGAGGAGGGGGGGGTCTCATGGAAGTTTCCCGTGGGGTCAAGTAGGCACTTGGCGGAGAAGTATTGTCAGGGTCCAGGCAAATACCTGCAGACACTCAGGCTGGATAGTTCAAGGAGGGAGTTGAATAAAGAGGCTGTTACAAATGTGTGATCAGGGTATAGGTGAGTCAAACCAGGGACAGTACAGTCCTTGCGATAAAGCACTAATAAGTAGCTGGCTGCTTCACTCCTGGGCTGCTGGAGCAAGGGGAGAGAGCCGTTACTGGACCCTGGAAAGGTAGCTGTAGGAGAAATCATGTATAAACTGTGGTAGATTAAATGGAATTAAAGTCTAAAATTCTTTGATACTTCTTTCATCAGGAGTGGGGTCTGTATTCTCTCCCCTTGTATCAGAGGGGCCTCTGTGACTGCTTTGACCAAGAACATGGCGGAAGTGACATTGTGCCCCTTTCTAGGTCCAGGCCTTAACAGTTGGCAGTTTCTATCCCCGTGTTCTTGGACACTCACTTTGCTGGGAGGAAATCTAACAGCCCTGACATGAGGCCCACCTAGAGAACTGAAGGTCTCTGTTCACACCCTGACAAGGCTTGTGCAAATGACAACCAGAACCAACTTGTCAGCCATCTTGGAAGTGGAGTCTCGAGTCCTGGTCCCGCTGCCCCAGCTTATGCCGCACGGAACAGAGTTGAGCCACCTTTCTGAGCCCTTTCCCAATTATAGGTTCATCTATAAAAGAAGTGATTGTTAATTGCTTTAGTTTACTAAGTGTATGAGAAAGGTTGTTACCTACCAATGGATACAGGAATATATATGTTATGGCCTCTGTAGAGAGACTCAGGTAACTCAAGGGAAACTGGCAAGGCAAATACTCTGGCCTCTCTCTCCTCCCACCTACTTATTTATAGCCAGTGACCACCATTGGATGAACCCCATGAGAGCCAGAGGACAAGGAATCTGTTGATACTGTCCTTCTAGGTCAGTATCCTGGGAGAAGTGTGAATGGAGGGAGGGACAAACAGAAACCGTCCAGCACAGGCATCAGGCCTGATGTTAATCCCATTTGATAAAACTCAACTGCCCAACACAGCAGTGTACAAATCTTGAACAACAAAGGCCAGTGTCGGTTTTGGAAGGTAGCCAGGTATATGATCAATAAGCCAGAAAGGAGAAAAATTTGCCTAAGACTTTAGGCTCTAAATTGTTGCAATGCCCTGTGAATCTTGGCCCTTTGGGATCAAGGCTGGGGCTGAGCAACTCATTCCCTAATTTCATAAATGGCCACCTGAGGGGAGCCCTGGGGAGAGAGTGGATTTGCCTTTATGTCCCATAAAATTCCAGAGAAATTGGAATCATCTGGCTAAGGAAGAGAGAGCTACCCTCCTAGACTTGGAAGCCACAGATAGGCAGGGGTGACCTGGATATAATTAAGACTGGTATGACCTTGCTAGTCAGATGGACCTCCATGAACCCATGCCCAGAGCAGTGTGCAGAGGGAGGAGGCTTCTCTGCTCTCCCTTCAGGATGGAGTAGGGCTACTCCCTGGGCTTCAGGGGAGTTCCCAAATCCGCGTGGCCCTAGTCAGTGTCTAGGAGGAAATCTGCAAAACCAAGTGAGGACAAGCTTTGGAGAATTGCTCTAATTGAGAAGAAGGTGGTAGAATGTGATGATTAGAGCTGGGGCTCAGGAGTCTAGCCACCTCGATTCAAATTCTAACTCTGCCTCTTGCCAGCTGTTGAACCCCATTTAACTTCTCTGTGACTCAGTTTTCACGTCGAACAATGGAGATACTAGTGCGTATAATGTGCAGCTGCTTCTGTGAAGGATAAATGAGCCTGTACTCCACCCTCGGGGAAATGGGAGGGTGAGGGGGTTTAAGAGCACCGGCCCTGGAGCCAGGCGGCCAGATGTGACTCCTGACTCCACCACTGACAATATGCACGATGGGAGTCAAGTTACTGAATTTCTCTGCCATGGTGTCGTGTTTTATGGGGGTAATAACCTCACCTCCTTCCCTCGGCTGTCATGAAGACTAATGAGTTAATCTAGGTGGTGGCTGCACTTAGCCAGCGGTCCCTCATCTGTAGGGACCAGGATGGCCACTGTCCCCACGTGAGTGCGCAGCTGGGGTCCACAGTAACCCCACTCCTATTTGGGTCCTGCTGGGAGCACAAGCTAGAGGGAGAAACCCAGGAGCTCAGTTCAGATTTATCAGGACCCGCCTCCCGGCAGGTGTATTTGTGGCCAGTCGAGCTGTCTGTTCCCTCAGGTTGTAGACACACTGGCCTCTTTACTCTGTTACAGTCTCAGCTTCTACGCTTCCGCCAAAGACATTCTCCCTCTACGGCTGCCACCAGTGGTGTCCTGAGACCCGGCTGGGTAGAAAGGGCTGCCCCACCATCAGTGTGGGGTGACTGATGGCTCACGGGGAGCTGGGCTTCCCTTCTGCCTTGGGGCCTGCTTGTGGAAAAAAAAAAACAACAAAACACCACAATGAAAAATGGTGGCAATAAAGAAACCAGCTCCTGGTAGACAATGCTTCTTTGTTTCCCGGTATACGGCTTAGGCCTCCGACCAAGGGGCCTGGAATCGGAGCAAGTTGGTTCTCTTTCCAGCTTCTGGAACCCACTTGTGATATTGCTACCCTCTTGATATTGCTACACCTTCCTTGAGACCCTGCCTTCCTCATCACGATCCACCTGTCCCCGTGTGCCTAGCTTTGCCAGATGGACACACAGGGGCGAGCGGAGACTCACGGCAGCCACCGTAAATACTCCTGAGCGCCACGAGGCAGGAGAGAAAGTTCGGTCACGGCCCACGCTGGCAGGTTGGGGAAAGTCACATTGGTAGCGAACCTCTTAGGGCCTCTTTTTGCCAAATGAAGGCAACAATAATGACTTTAGGAAGTATTCCAAGGCTAATGAAATCCTTGGAAAAAGAGCTAAGGAATATCAGGTGGTGGTATTTATTGTGTTGACCTCATTAGATCCTTTGATTTTAAGGCCTGGGGGCCGTCATCCTCAGGTGGATGGTTCTTGCCGCCTGGACTCCGCCCTCCCTCCCTCCTGCTCCAGTCCTTCCCCTAAGATCAGGAAGATTCTCAGAAATGGCTGCCCCTTGGACTGGTGGAGGGGCAGGAATTCTGGGAAGACTGCCATTCCTGGAGTCTGGCCTGCGCCTGAGCTACAGTGAGGTGAGTCCTCTGAGAGCCCAGAGATCGGCTGCCTTCATCCTCCTCACCCAGGCTGACCTGGGGACAACGCAACCCACAAATCACGCTTTGTTTCTTAGCTCTGCCCTTTCTGGAAGTACCTCGCCTCCGGAGAGGACAGGGCCACCCTCCCGGTCTCCATCTCCCGTATCTGGGATGAAAGAGGTGGTACAAAGTACAGCTGATACGCTGACGCTTTCCGAACCCACTAGAAGAGCGTGGCGGTAAAATAAAGCCCTCCTGTCCCACTGCACTTTCTGCCGGTAAAGTTCTCAGTCAGTTAGCCACCAGAGGGTGCCCACAGAGCTCTCTGAAAATGACCCAAACCTGGGGGATGAGAGGAGAAAGCCGATTTCCAGTGCCTGAGAGACCCAGACAAAATACAGCTCACCCACAGCAGACGCGGCCTGACCCACAGGCCTGCTAAAGAGACCAGATTTTGCCAGCAAGGGACAGCCAGGGTGGGAGTGACAGAAGTCACCGGCATGGTAGCTAAACGAGTTGCTTCTTGATTTTTCAACTGGCAACTGCCATCTCACTTTGAGGATTGGCTCAGGGCACATTTTCATTCCTTAGCAAAACTCTCTTCCCCACCCTTTCCCCTTCCCTGTGTACAAAGGAAATGCAAATACATGTAAATATTAGCCTAAGCCACAGGCTTCCTGGAAGGTAAGGCTGCTGCTTTAAAAAAAAAAAATCCTACAATGCAAGTGAAAGGACAGATTTTCTGAGCCACTGCTCCTGCAGGAGCCACTGCTCCTGCACCGGGCGGGGTGAGGCGTCTGAAAGAAGAAACTGCGAAGCCACGGTTCTCTGAAGAGAGGGCCTTGTGTGGAGCGTGCCTGGAATGAGAGGAATGGAGGGATAGCTCCTCCGCTCTCCCCAGCAGGGCCTGGCAAGCAGTGTGGGTCTGGCATCCCTGGGTCGCCAGGGCCTGGCAGGATGACTGACACACTGTAGGTGCCCGTGGATGCCTGTTGAGTGAGCCAGCGAATGAATGGGGCATAAGCTGGAGTGGGTGTTTTGAGGCCTGGGCTGGCTGGGCGCTTTCACCAGGGTGAGGGGAGAATCGGGAGAGGGGTGAGGGTTGGAGGAGTGGGTAGAAGGGTAACTTTCCAGGGAGGAGAGGTCATGTATTCTGGTTTGTCTCTACCTCAGGCCTTTGCTGTGGACATCCAAGACTCCAGAACAAAATGTTTTGACTTTGTCCCAGTGCTGGTCAAACTACCCAGTGGCTGCATTCATTTGTAAGGTGTACTCCTTTACAGTGATGGAGCAGCGGTGGGGACCCTGGCAGTTACCCTGTGTCCCCACTCAGGGGAGCCCCGTCTCCTTTAGCCATTCCCTGGTGAACTGGGCCTGTAAATGTTGGAGAAAGTGAGCGTATTACTAATACCGGGCAGGGAGGGCTTTGGCTTCCTGGAAACCCAGCTTGTGTGGAAATGGGTTTAGGCACTGGCTGCTGGGCAACAAGGCCATGGATCCCTCTGGACAAGTGCGGGCAATACGTGCCTGTACACACGTACGTGTGTGTGTGTGTGTGTGTGTGTGTGTGTGTGTGTGTGAGAGAGAGAGAGAGAGAGAGAGAGAGAGGGACAGACAGACAGACAGACAGAAAGACTGCAAGCATGGAATGGTTGTAATCCTTTGGCCTTCGTGCTACAAATTACCACAAACTGGGTGGCTTGAAAGAACAGAAATGTATTTTTTTCACAGTTCTGGAGGCCAGAAGTCTGAACTCAAGGTGTCAGCAATGATGGTTTCCGCTGGAGGCTCTCGGGGGAGAAACTGTTGCGTGCTTCCCTCCTACCTTCGAGGGGCTGTCAATAGTTCTTGCCACTCCTTTGCTTGTAGATAAGTTGCTTCAATCTCTGCCTCTGTCTTCAACATGGTATTCCATGGTCCCTACAGTTCTGTTTCTGTCTCTTATAAGAATACTTGTCGTGGGATTTAGGGCTCACCCTAATCCAGGATGATCTCATCTAAAGACCTTTACCTTAATTACATCTGCCAAGGCCAAATAAGGTTACATTTTGAGGTTCTGGGTGGATATATCTTTTGGGGGAACACTGTTTAGCCCAGTACATACAAGACACAAATGTGTTTATTCCTGGATGACTTCCTTGGTCGACCACCTGTGTGCTTAACAAACAGGGGTACTGAGAGCCAGAGAGACTGGTTTTGTTTTAGAAAGAATTTGATATTTCAAAAAAAAAAAAAAATGAAGTGCTTGTGGAAAAAATATGATAGAGGATTGTTTTAAATTCTGATTTCATATTGAAATGGGAGAAAGAAATCATGCTTTCACTGCCTGGGATCTCTAAAGGTATTAATCAGGGTAATTAGTGAATTATACGTAGGTCAGTATGGTGGAAAGGTAGAACGTGAAAGAGTATTGTTGTTGTTGGTGGTTTTATTCTGGTTGGTGTTTGCAGTTATTGGGGTCATGGGTGACCTTAGCGGGAGCAACCACCGTGTTGTGACCATCAGTGGGCTATGGTTGAGGGTTGAATGGAGGTGAGGAGACTGTTAGTGCGGATCTTTTCCACAGCTTAACTGTGAAGTGAGAGAAAAGATTTAGTGGTCTCTGAGACGCAGTCTATGACGTTAGAAGGTTAATTAATAATCTGCTGCTTGTGCTTGCTACAATTAGCTTGAGTTGATGCCAGAACTTCTTAGGGACAGTATCCACTGGTGATGTCTCTTAAACAGTGCAAATGGAAGTTGCTAGCTATGCCCAAAGCTTCCCACCAGGTGACTGGCTTCCTGGGTAGAGCAGTACCTCAGCCCTGCATTCAACAGCTTGACAGAACTTCAGCGCCTCGCCAGCGGCCTCTCTGTCCTTTGCATGGCTGTTTCCCCTGCCTGCATGGTCTTCTTCCTCCGTCAACTGCTCACCTTTTCAAGCTCAGTTGGAATAATCCCCCATGAAGTCGCTCAGTCTTGGAATGCCCATAGCTCTTTTAAATTATGGACACACAGCATGTATCATGGTACTATGGAATCCCTAAATTTTCTGCCTCTTCCATGAGATCATGGGGATCAGGATCCCTGTCTTTCCTTTTCCCAGTCTTCAGCTCCTCACACAGTATTGGGTATTTAGTATAAGTTCAATAAATGTTTACTGAAACAATGAGGTTGCCGTTAATACATTACCATTCAAACACTGAGTATGTGTGAGGCAGAGCACGGTTGGATGTGTGGCAAAGGAATCCAGCCGGGAGAGAGAATGAGAGGGAAATGGGGCACTTGTAACAGCATTCATTACGTACTTCCGTTACTGTGTGAATCCAGGTTTTGTGCAAGTCTGTGCATTCTTCCAAGCAGCCATGGGCCTTCAAGGAAACTTGGCCTTCCCCAACCTCACGGGGTGGGTCTGAGTGGACCGCAGGTGATCACATTCCTGTTGCCAGAGGTTGATGCGGGAATGGGTGTTACACCCTGTTCCGGCTAACGAGATTTCTGAGAAATGTTTTCTTGCTCCTAAGAGAACAAAGGAGATGTTGTCTGAAGGGGAGACCTGGAATTACTGAAGCCATCTTGCCATCAGCCTGAGAGGGAACAGATGCCCGAGGATGACAGAGACGAAAGATGGTAAGACCCTGGGTTTGTAATTGTGTGGCTGGGCCACTGGATCAGCCTACCCAACCCTCTTTTCCTTAAGAAGTACAGTTAGCATGATGAATGCATTTTCTTATTGTTTAAAGATGCTTGAATCTGTTTTTGTGACTTGAAGCCCAAAACATCCTAACTGAAACAACTTGTCTTATAATAAATATTCATTAAATAGAACTCGATTTTCAAGTGATGGCCTTAGAAATGAAAGAGTGTGTTCCCTGAGATCCTGCCATGCACTAGGATTTGGATAAGTTAAGTATGGTATTCCCTTGGTCTTCTCCTTATAGGCCCAAGGTTATTTCATTTATTTGCCTATGCTACCCAGCTGGTAGAAGCAAAATTTCTTCTTTTGGAAGATTAAGAAAGAAATTGGTTATGAGCTATCTGAGGGAAAGTAAACAAAGTTAAAAGACACAGAGTTAGAAGAAACCTCGTTGCTTTGGGGAGATATCTAAGTAAAGCTTTAAATACCGTAGTACACTTAATTTTAGTTAAGTTCGAAAACATTAAAATAGGGTACCACTGGCTCATGAATAGAGAAATGAAACAGAATCGATGTCAAGAAGTAGACCCCAAAACACACAGGAGTTAGCATATAATAGAGGTCTCATTTCAAACCATTGGGGAAAACTAGATGTTTTCTCAATGGTGTTCAGCCCACAGAGTAAGCAGCGATCACAATGACTACATACATAAAATTGGAGCCATACTTCACACTTTACCAAAGAAATTTCAAATGGTTCAAAGATTTTCAATATAAAAATGTGAAACCATACAAATAGGAAAAGACATAAGGACTCTTTTCTTATTGTAATTTATGGCCAAAGAAAACCTTTTAAAATGTGACACAAATTTTAGCAATTTTAAAATAAAAGATTGAAAAATTCAACCATGTTTTTAATAATGTACATACAAAAACAGCCATAAGAGGAGTCAAAAGTCATTGGACAGGGCACCTGGGTGGCTCAGTGGGTTAAAGCCTTTGCCTTCAGCTCAGGTTGTGATCTCAGGGTCATGGGATCAAGGCCCGCATTGGGCTTTCTCCTTAATAGGGAGCCTGCTTCCTCCTCTCTCTTTGCCTGCCTCTCTTCCTACTTGTGATCTCTCTAGCTCTGTAAAATAAATAAATTTAAAAAATCTTAAAAAAAATTCTAAAAAAAAAAGTCATTGGACAAATTGGGAAACATATTTGCAATTCATTGCTACATAATCGATAAGAAAAAGACCAAAAATGTAATCAATATAAAAGTAAAGGATAAGGATAAAGGTAAAGGATATTGGGTTAAGTGACATGGATTGGAAATTTGGCAGTATCTATCAAAATTAAAAATATAATCTTTGATTCAGTGATTTTACTTGTAGGAATTACTTATAATTCTATTAATGGCAATTCTATTAAATTACAACATACTCCTAGATGTGGAAATCACAGGTTATTCATTGCAGCATTGTTTGTAGTATCCAAAAATTAGAAATAATGGAAGTGATCACTAATGGGAGAGTGGTTAGAGAAATGATACTATGTTAATATAATGGATTGCTACTCATCATGGGGAAAGACTGAGGAGCTCTTTGTGTACTGGTGTGGAGTGACCTCTGGTATATATTAAGTTAAAAAAGGAATGGAACAAAATAGCGGATGGCCATTTGTATAAATAAAAGCTGGTGAGAGGTGGGGTGTCTGGGTGGTGCAGTCCCTTGGTGGAGTCTTGATTTCCACTGGGGCCCTGATAGGGTCATGGGGTTGTGATCTCGGGGTCATGGGATTGAGCCCGGCATTGGGCTCCATACTCAGCATGGAATCTGCTTGAGATTCTCACTCTCTCCTCTCCTCCTCGCCCCCCAATCAATCAATCAATCTATCTGTCTATCTTTTAAAAAAAAAGATTGTGAGGAATGCTTTGCACAAATTTACTTGTATATTTCTGCAAGGAAACAGGAAATCAGTGACACTGATGCCTCTAGAGGGAAACCAGAGTGCGGGAGCATGTGTGTGGGAGGGATACTTCACTGCATAAAACTGTATGCCTTCAACTTATGAATTACGTGAATGGATTACCTATTCCAATTCCAAAACAAATAAATTACACTTATAAAGGTATATGAAAAGCAGGGAGGAGAAATAGAAAAACCCTCAATGCTTTCAAAACGAGGAACTGTAAATCTAATTTAATAAATGCAGGATACCTATATCCAACTCTGCCTTTTTGAACTCTACCAACCTTAGATAGACTGGGGTTTGCTTTGCCAGCCCTAAGCCCCCTCCCTACTGCTTCTCACTCCTCCTGCCCCAAGGTCAAGTTCTCTGCTGGGAATTCGCCTCTATGCTTCTGTCTTCTTCATACCTAGGACAGAGCACTAAGCTGAGGGCATTCTACTTTCCTCTGCTGTGTACAAGTGATGGGTACAATTGTCTGTCTGAAGGGTGGGTGAGTAGCTGAGACACTTAATTTTGGAAAATTAGACTAAGACAGAAGAAAATGAAAGCAAGTCAGGGAAGGAGATTTTTTTTTTTAAGATTTTTTAAAAAAATTTATTTGACAGAGAGAAACACAGGCAGAGAGGGAACACAAGCAGGGGGAGTGAGAGAGGGAGAAGCAGGCTTCCCACCAAGCAGGGAGCCCGATGTGGGGCTCGATCCCGGGTCTCCGGGATCATGACCTGAGCCGAAGGCAGTCGCTTAACCAACTGAGCCACCCAGGTACCCCAGGGAAGGAGATTTTTACTCGTAGTGTACTGTAATGGAGTGGGTGAGAGGAAATGATAATAAACTGTAGAAAGGGGACCCACCTACTTGCCACACATTGGCTGAATTTTTCTCTTCCCAGAGTTCTATAGTTGATGCCTTATTAACATCAGAGGGGATCTGATGACTTGTCATATTCAGTCCTGACTATTGAAATGAAAAGGATAGAAAATGAAAAGTATGGAAAATGAAAATCAATTGCATGCTTTAATTTTAGTCATCCCATTCCTGGAGCATATTGAATAGTACTTTGAGTTCTTTCATTGTTCAGGTTATTAATAACAAAGAACCAAAGTATTTCACATTCCTAAAGAGTCTTTCATCTCAAAGGAGCCAATGTAATTCACTAATTCAGTTACCTGAACTACATTTGGTAATTATTTGAGGATCACTTCACCCAGGGGTGAATTTCAACGAGTTGTGTGACACAGCCAATAGTTACTTCATTCTCCAGTCAGTGCAAAAGAAAAATGAATAGCTGATGGGGATGTCTTCCTGTAGGATTTACCCAGTGAAAACTTTAGGGAGATGGATGCTAAAAGAATGTAATTAACTGCCCGAAATTAGTACCTCCACTCTTAGTCAAGGTTTCCTGACCTCTTTACTAGAGTCAGGGTGGAGAGGTGTCTTATCTCAGAATGGGGCTCTCTTAGCAGCCAAGAGACCTGTGAACAGCAGTCACTCCATTGCTGTATTTTTTTTTTGAGTGTTTATAAGTTGTATTATATTTTTAACTTATGTCCACATATTCACTGTAAGAATATAAAAATGCAATTAACTTTTCTATTGTTACAATTGATTTTTGTATGTTGATCTTGTACTTGTGATCTAGCTGAGCTTACTAGTTTGATTAGTTTCAGATTCCTTGGGATTTCTACATAGACTGTGATAACATCTGCAAGTAGGGACATTTTTAGTTCTTACTTTCTTATCTGTATACCTCTATTTTCTTTTCTTGCCTTATTGAGCTGGCTAAGTCACAGGAATAGCAGTGGTGAGAGCAGACAACTTTGCAGACCTCTTTACCTTGTGCCTGATCTTTTCTTTCTTTCTTTCTTTCTTTCTTTCTTTTTTTTTTTTTTTTTTTTAAGATTTTATTTATTTATTTGACAGAGAGAAACAGAGCCAGAGAGGGAACACAAGCAGGGGGAGTGAGAGAGGGAGAAGCAGGCTTCCTGCCGAGCAGGGAGCCCGATGTGGGACTCGATCCCGGGTCTCCAGGATCATGACCTGAGCCGAAGGCAGTCGCTTAGCCAACTGAGCCACCCAGGCGCCCCATCTTTTTTTTTTTTTTAAGATTTTATTTATTTCTTTGAAAGACAGAGCCAGAGGCACAAGAGGGGGAAATGGCAGAAGGAGAGGGAGAGGTGGGCCTTGATCCTGCGATCATGACCTAAGCCAAAGGCAGAAACTTAACAGACCGAATCCCCCAGGAACCCCACCTTGTGCATGATCTTAGGGGAAAAACATTCAGTCTTTCATAATGTGTTAGCTACAGGTTTTTTATTGATGTTCTTAATCAAATTGGGGAAGTTTCCTGCTGTTCCTACTTTTCTGAGAGTTTTTAAAATCATAAATAGGTGTTGAATTTTTAACAAATGTTTATTCTGCATCGATTTCGGTCACAAGGGATTTTTCCTCTTTATTAGTGTGGGTGACTTTGTGGATTGATTTTTGAACATTGAACCAGACTTGTATCCATGACTAGCAGTTATTCCAATATACTTATTTTAAAGTTCATTTATAAGGAATAGTGTCTGTCTCAGTTATTTGAGCCTATAATGAGGGTGGGGAGAGAAGAGAGGTTAAGTAGCTGGAGCTTTTCCAGCCAAGGGTATGGGGCTTGATCCACTTTACTGAATCCATTAAGACTTCTTTCTCTCTTCGTTCTACTCTCTGGTATTACCCAGAGGGAACCGGCTGCCAGTGGGACCCCTGCCCTTTCCCCTTGAGGCTGGTCATTAAAGAGTGTCACATGGAGTCTGGCTACTGTGAAAGTTTGTGTTTGTGGGAGCATGCTCATCAGTCACTGCTGTCCCAGAAAGAAGGATCTCTACTTTTCTTCCGTATGCCAGATAGCACGTGAGTACATTTTAATGGCAGCAGATACATCACATCTAAAATCCTAGCAGAAAAGGAGTCAGGAAGATATGGTTTTATGTCTTCCAACCCCTATGATCCAGAGAGGAGTAGAGAAAAAAGGCAGGAATAGATGCAGAGGGCCAAGAGACAAAATTTAGCACTCCCATCTGCCTCACTGTGTCTGATGGGTAACAGACCTTCTATCTACTCTTCTTAATTACCCTGCAAATTCTTTCTCTTAAATTTTAATGTCATCTTTACTCTTTTATTTCCCTCATTGTCATTCAAAAACCTACCCAGAAGGACGCATTTGCAAAGGTGGAGTTCTGGTGGAAAAGAAAGAGGTAAGACACAATGCAATAGGATATCTGCTATTTTAAAGACCTGTTTGGATGAAGTGTGCTTCTGTAGAGATGTTTGAGAAGATGAGAAAGAAGGAAAGGCTGAGAGAGCCTTAACTATTTCCAGAGGAGTCTAGATTTTGGCAGCTGGGAGTGGGTTGAATGGGCACGTATATAGCCAGGAGATAGTGTGCAGAATGAGCAAGAGTTAATTAAGGATAGGGCTCATGAGGCTGGGGCAATGGGACCTGACCCCAACAGAGTGAGAGGAATAGACAGGCAATGATGATATTCAGAGAAACAGAGCCAAGGACTTGAGTAGGACAAGCTGTGGCTTGATTGGCAAGTCAAGGTTGAAGTCAAGTCAGTTGGGAAGGAGAATTTGGAGTCAGGGACTCTGGAGGAGCAGGTACCAGTCCTCAGCCCTCTGCTGCTGCTTCTTATTTGAGGTGACATAGTGTGCAGAGGAGCCTTCTATTAGCAGGGAGGCTTGTGCTTATCACTTTTGTGATTTGAAACAATTTCTGTGGATGGGTGAGAGGTTTAGCCAGACAGATGCTGATTTCCAAGATCCCAAGATCTTTGTAGTTTAGCTCTTTCCCCAAGGCCCAGGTGAGATGTTCTGCTAGGAGATAGTATGATTAGAAGTCAAAGTTGTGTGACAGGCCCAGGACTGCCTCCCTTCCCCTCCCTATCCTCCCTTTTCCTTCCCTTCCCTTCCCTACCTTTCCTTGCCCTTCCCGTTCCCAGTCCTGCTACCATTTCTATTCCCTTTCCCCTTCCCCAAATCTCAGTTGGGAACTGTTTTCCATATGGAAGACTACTGAACCCTTGAATAAAGAAGGACACTAAGTCTGATGGGTTAGAGAGGTCAGGACTATGGGAGGTAACAGTGAGTGACAAAATGCCTTCCTTCTGGACACCACTCCCTCGATTCCTCTGGTCTCTATGTAACACCACAGAGCACAGCTGTGCCTGGCTCTCCGGCTTGTCAGTTACTCTTCAGAGGGTTAGAGTGCAGCTTGAAAGTATTGGGGGTGACTGATTTTATTCCTGCATGGGTCAGGGCATTTTGTACTGCTCCATGGCTCCAGACTGCTCTGTTAGGCTGGTCCACAAGCGTGAGATTCTGTGGTCTCCAGAAGCAGTGAACTGACATCATCAGATCCATTAGCGGCATTAAAAAAGTTTAGTCTTAGGATTAGTGGTACTCCCCGAGTGCCCTTCTCACAGACAGAGGACTAAACATTTTTCCGTGCCAGTGATTTTCAAGTTCTTTTGGCCTTTAAATTCTTTTCCCCCCTTCAAATAAAATCTTACTTGGGAACTTGATATAAAAGTCAAATAGAAGAAGAATTGTTCTGATTGAATATTGAGCATTTGGATACCCATGTATTTACCCCCTTCTTTCTTTGGATTGCCTCCAAAAATTTTCTAGAGCTTTAATAAACAGAATATTACAAATCATTGTATTATGTGTTCTATAAAGCTGGCTAGTACTCTTACTCAACTTCAAAGAGGAAGAAACTGAGGCATGAAGGGGCTAAAGAGCTTACTTTGCCAAGGGCATGCTGTGTATCAGTCAGGAAATGGCCGATCTGAAAACGACTTAAGCAACACAGAACTCTTCCTCTAATCTGATAAGATGTCCAGAGTGGGCAGTGTAGGCTGATGTGGTGGGGCCATGAGCCTTTTGGGGATCCCGGGTCTTTGTAGCTCGTCATTCCACCATCCCTAAGGTGAATCTTCATCCCGCATTTAAAGTTTGATTTCTAGAGCTCTAACCACTTGATGCCAATATCTGAAAGATACAAAAAGAGGAACAGAAGGAGCCTGCCATCCGAGTCCTTCCATTTAAAGGGGGCTTTCTAGAAAGCCTCGATGTCTTTTACTTATATCTCACTTAAGTCATAAACTGAAGCTGGGCATTCATTCTGTCAGTCCTAGCAATATGGGAGCTGTGACCGAGGGAAGAAGGGGAGAATCGCTCTTGGGTGGGTAACTAATGGCCCACCACAAATAGGACACCCTTTCCCTCTAAGTGAGCACATGCCTTGGATTTTGCATTAGTTCCAATTGCAAATAACCTGCCTATTCTCCTCCTAAACCCACAGTCAGTATTTTGGCACCTAAATATGTGTTTTTCCTATTCAGAAAAGTCTCAAATATCCTTTGTCTGATTCATTTGTTCTGAATTTTATTTTAGAAGATGAATCATTCGTAAAATAACTGCATTTGTTATTTTCTCAGATTGTTAGATATGTCTTTTTATTTTTTAAGTATTGTTCATGTTTTTGGATTCTCTTCACATGCCAGGTGGAAAGGTATAGGTTAGGAATTCATGGGGGATTGGTAATTAAAAGTGGGAGCCAGATTATTCTTCAGGGTATGCTAATCCTTATCCTTTGACCCTTTACCACATGAAGGTCTTCACTGAGTTCTCACTGAAGGATTACCATTCCCTACCTGCTTTCCTGTCCACCTAATCATGGCGGATGGGGCCACTGGCATATGCTGAGCTGCTGCCGCCTGCGGTGTGGTGTGGATGACAAATAATGGACGTGGACTAAAAAGAATTTGGACTCAGCTCTGCCCCTTCCCAGGGGCCTCCCTGTGTTCCTCAGGCAAGCCCCTTCATTCCTTCAGGCCTTAATTCCCTCTTCTGTAAAATCCGGGGTTAGACTAGATGAGCTCTGTGGACATTTGCCAAGTCAGACATTCTGATTGTATCTCCCGCTTCTGTCCCCCTTCCCTTGCCCTCCCTTGGATTGGAATGTGACCTATAAATGCTGTCAATTGCTGGACAAGGGCTCTTCAAAGTCACCTGTCCCTTTTCTGCCACCGGAAAGAATTGTGATGAAAACCAGCCTGATTTCTTGAAGTTTCACTGGAGATGATTTGTTTTCCAGATTCTAGGAGGTGTTCTTAATGTAGATCGTCAACTAAAATGCCTCTATTTGTAATTCAAAGCCCATTTGCTTTTGCCCTGTTGTTTGTATGATTCTTGTCTGGTTTTTCAGAGGAAAACTTCAGACAAAATCAAAATTGCAATAAGACGAAGAACATTTTCCACAGGATACAGGATCCAGATTTCTCATTGTCTATTCATGAGTTCACTTATTAGCTCATTCAGTCAACTGAGAAACCTGGGTGCTTACGTGCAAGTCACACATGGAAAATGGGGGCTTTTACCCTGACCTGGTCTATATGGTAGATAAAAGTGCCATTATACATCAGGCCCTGTCCCATGTGTGTCACATTCTTAGTTGATCTTTACAACTGCCATATGGTGTGGGCATTTATTATGGAATTTTGTGGCTCTCTCTGGCCCCTCTTTAGACTAGAGGGGCTATACAATATCCTTCTCTACTTATTTATTTACCTAATTTGGGGAATACCTATTAGGTGCTAGGCATTAGGGTTATGACCAAATAGGACAGAAAGTGTTTAGCTGACAGGCCTGCCAATGAGTTAATCATAGCGCTCTGACTACTCCCAAGTATAGGACCCAAGCATGGCCTATCATGAAACTTTGTGTCTTTTTTGATAGTGATTGAGCTGAGGGTTGGGAGAATGACCTAAGGAGGGACAGTTAGAGTTTTTATATGCTGTATTATCTAATTCTGGTTGCTGGAAAAGACAAAGATCTCTTTATCAATTTGAGCCCTAGATTCAGATCTATATAGTACCTACTCCACTATTATGCTTTCTGGTTTCATAAACCAATAAAATCTTTTTGCTTAAACTATGGATTTGAACCATATGAAACTGCCATTTTTCCCCCCAGATGGGATATCATTAATTTCAAATGGTTTAACCTAATGATTTGAATTTCTGCTGCCTGCAATTGAAGGAGTCCTGACAAATGTGGTACTATTTTTATCTCCAATGTAGATTAGGAAAATGAGGCTAGGAGTATTTATTCACCCCAGGTCATTCAGCTATTAGGCACAGCAAGAACTAAAACCCAGGCAACTTCAAAGCCTATATTCTGGATTACTCTGGAACCATCCCATAAATGCAGACCATGACTGAAGAGAAGAGACGTCTACTCAAGGAGTGGTCCACAGGCAGTGGCCAACCACTGAACCCTTTGCTGCTGGTCTAAGAGGAGGTAAGAAGTAATGAACCAGAATGTAAACAAACCGTAGCTCTAAGCACACTTCTTAAGTTCAGCTGACATTTTTTTTTAATAGAAAGACTTTCCTAATACAGTTAGCAATATGTTGATTTAGATTCTGATGCATGCTCCTTATTCTGTCTTGGGTTGGCATCAAAATGTGGACCGTACTTGGAGGAGCACTGGTAGAGCCTCGTTGGCTTTGCTGCCCAGCTGACCACCATCTTACAGTTTCTGGAGACTGCCACAGCTGTGCCTGTATTATGTGACCTTGTCCCCCTCTTCTGTTAGTCATAACTAATTTGTTCAAGTCATTTGTTTGAGTCGAGCTGGACCAACCAGATTTTCTTTTCTAAGAATATGGAATCTTAAAAAAAGAAACAAAGGAACCAGGAGATGTCAGTTGCTGAGCTCCAAAAATAGAAGAATGAGCCCAGAAGCTCTTGTTTTCATGTCTCTGGAGCTGGTGTGGTTCTTGGCTTCTGAGGAGTGGCTGTTCAATCTTACATCTTGTAAGGTTATAGATATCCTTTTGAGTAAATTCCCTTTTGTCTTAAGCTGGCCAGAGTTGATTTCGAGAGAACTTTGATATTATTGAAAAATATAGGGAAGACTACCTGTTCATGACTCAGAATTCTATTTATAATTTCAATTATTAGCCTGTATGACACTGTTCTCCATAATCCTAGGTCTCAGTAATAGCTGCAAACATTGCTGCCTGAGCTGGGAGCCTCACTGTAAAATGGGAATAAAGATGTACATAACCAGTTATCCCTGGTGACTAAAATAACTCTGAGAAAGACTAAACACCTTAATGAAAACAAATAAATAACCAACCTCTGTCTGTTCAACTGTAGACAAATAGGACCCAAATGAATGAATGAACTCATTGCTGACTTTAGGAACATTACTACTCTGGCCTAAAACACTCACATCTGCTCATCTAGCTGGCTTTCAAAGAATGACCGTGTGCTCTGGGAAAACCAACATTATCTCCTCCAGCTAAATGCAAACAGCAGTTTCTTGAATTCATATTTGGTTTTTGGAAAAAGAAGAAGAAGAAGAAGAAAAAAAGAACGGTGGAGACACCGCCCAAAGGCTCTCGTCACTTGGCCATATCTTTTTAGATGCAGTATTTGATTTAAGAAAATATCTGGCTGCCCCTGAGATTATCTCACAATTTGAAGTTGTGAGTCCAGATAGAAGCAAGTCCCCTCCAACCTGGCCAAGGAATCAGTACAAATGGAGGTTTGAAGATGCATCCTTAGCAGCTAGAAGGGGCTGCTCCGAGTGAGCAGGAGGAGAAAAGAAGCATGCGCGGGGTGCCCGCTGCTCTTCCTTCAGTGGAGGAAAAGCAGTGCTGCAGGGTGTTGGGGGAGGCTTCAAAGCTTAAAGCTATCATCGTTTATTTCTGAATCCCGACAATCGTCTCCTCTGTGCTTACCTAGAATCTCTGTGATCTTGGTTCTGAATAGGTTAATCTATTTTTAAAGGGTACCCAAATGCTATTAGGATAATTCTTGCATTTCTTTGCTCTTTCTATTTAAAAATTAAAGTGCTTATAGTAATAGATATTTCTGCCAGTATAGCCAAGAGGATCATCTACAAATGCTCTCTGAATAGAAAAAAACCTTGAACCTGAGATTCAAATATCTGTGCTTCTAAATCTCTACATATAAAACCTCTTCTTAGTCTCTGTTTAAAGTCTAATGATTTAGGTGCAGAGTTCTTTTTTCTTAATTGTATTGCTGGACATATATTAGGCATAATCTATAAGATTTTCAACGTGATATTATACATCCAGCATTTTTTATTGTACTAAATTTCAGGGCTAATTTAAGTTTAAACTCTTTATTTTAGAAAATCAGTAACAGCAACTAATTAGCACATCTCATTCTGGATGTATTTGCCAACCAATTTCAGAGACTCATTTGCCTGTTAAGAGATTTTATTGAACACCAGCACCACAGACTCTCCTTTTTTTCTAGTAAACAGCTCATGCTTATTATCTTATTACAGGAATGCCACTGGTTAAATCAGGCTCTGAATATAAATAGCCATATTACTGCCATCAGGCATCAATGTTTATTTAGTGGCTGTGAGTCATGCATACCTCTTTGATCGGGTTTGGAATGAGCCGTTGCAGTCTTTGTTCAAAAAGGTTATTTGCAAAGGCTACAGAAGTATCAGTTAGATTAAACATGAAATTAATCAGTGTGGAATTTTATCAGCCATTTCTGCCACCAAACACCAGGTGTCGAGAGCATGTGCAAATGAGGGCTGAGCGTAATGAAGCTGGGGGACAGCTTAGTAGGGAGGTCAGAAAAGATTCCAAGAGGTCTACCATGCTCAGGGAGGAAAGATGGAGGTTGGTGGTGGGGAGCGGCGGGAAGGAGTGGGGAGGGAGGGGAGGAAGAAGGAAGGAAATAATGAAGGCCTACCGAATCATCTGGAACTCATTGGCAGTTTCACCTGGTGTATCTCATAACATAGTATATGGAAAGAGTGTCAGGCGATCTGGGTTAGCCTGAAGTCTGCCCTGTCCTACCCAGTGATCTTTGGGAAACCCTTTAACGCCTACTTGCATTACCGAGCATACACACAGAACATATGATAAATTTGTACAAAGGCGTATCTTCCACCTCAGCATTTTTTGAGATTGAAGAGATCAGAGAGCGAGAGACCCGAGATAGCTGTCATAGGTTTTAGTTGACGATACTGTGTCGGTGGAGGGGATGAGGTCCTTTGACTGGAGGGCTCATTTAAATGAAGGGTTCATTCCTTCATCACTTAGTGGGTGCTCCAGCTTGTGAGGCATATGCGTGGAGAGAGGCCTGCGAATAATTATAACATACCATGTTGAGTGCTGTGATGATTGCCACTATAAATTCCTGGTGACCTCACTCTCAAGCAGCCCTCATAGCTGCTCAGCCATTACGTGGTGTTTGGGCCCTGCGACTCTCCCTGTCCCTGCTTCAGTGCCTATTTCTGATGTTCTCCACCTTCTTGAAGCTTTTGATTTTCCCTGAGTTCACCTTCCTTTCAGCAGATGATCTAACCTTCCCTATGGTGAAAGTGAATTCACCTATATCCATGCACATCCTCTCCTTCTCCCTCATTCTCCTCATAGGGAGTGTCTTCCTCCTTCTAAGAAGCAATCCTTCTACCTGTCATTTGGACTCTCTGTCTTCCCAAGTTCCTTTTTTCTATCCAGAATCTTCCCTTCTTCCCTCTCAACTGGCTCTTTGCCATCAGCAGATAAAAATGCTTAGTGTTTCCCAATTAAAAAAAAAAAAATCCTCCTGTGAAAGTACCTCCCTGCAAGAATCTTCCTTCCTCGTCACAGATAAGCTTCCTGAAAGAATTGTCCACCTAGAACTCTCACTTCCTCAGGTTCCACTTTATCTTGGGTCAGGTTGTCTGGGACACTCCGACCCAAAGATTTGCATGCAGGTGGTATATGGCGGCGGGTGCCCTAAAACCACCTTGGGAGTGGGATGAGGGAAGCAGAATTGGCAATGTAGATATAACAGGGGCATCATCCCACTCTAGGGAACTCCAGAGCTGGTGTAGCCTTTCAGAGGTGACCTGAATTAAGGCAAAGGGGACAGGCCTTTGTAACCCCGCATAAACAAGTCATTGGATGCCCTGGCTAGTGTATACACTTGGGCAAGGCGGCTTCCTTTGATAATGGTAATTCTTGGAGAAGGATCTGGCCATGGGCCACCAGCAGGCAACAGTCCTGACAGCTGTGGAAATGAGTGCTTCACTCCTAGAGGGGGTTTCTGGGTGGCACAGCCTAGCACACAGTGCGTACCCAGCCTTCTATAACCTGGCTTTCTCTGGACCTCTAGACTCCATCTACATTCAACAGCCTATCAGACATTTCCATCTAGACATCCCCCAAAAGCCAATGAAACATTCAAATTTAACTCTCCACTTTCTACTACTCTGCTCACTCCTTCCTCAGGGTTCTTTGTCTTGTGTAAATGGAAGATAGAAGATAACCTGTGGGAGTTATCCTTTCTCTCCTTTGTGGATTACTTCAGGCTCTGTTCTTTGCAGCCCTTCTGAGGAGGCTTTTGTGTTGAATACGCCTGTGCACTAGGCAAGCTGATCCTTTTGCATCCTGTCACCAACGGGGAGACCAGGCCCCTGGCAGCCTACTGCCTTCTGGTGCCGCTGCCCTTGCTCTCTTCACTTGTCTTCATTCTTACTTTCTTGGGCTTACATCTACCAAATATATTGTTATGACCTTCACTCTGGTCTCAGGCCTTGCTTTTTGAGGACCCGAGGAGAGATACCACTTTTCCCCCAAGGTCCTGTTTTCCAATAAGTCATACTGATTAGGCAAGCACATCAGTTCCTCCTGGATTGTCACCGTAGCCTCCTACGTGGTCTCCAGGCCTGCTTCCCTACAAGCTACTCCCCACTCTCTAGCCTGGCACACAGTAAGAACTTAATATTAGTTGCGAGAGTGAATAAACACACGGATAGTTGTATCCCAGGGTGCTACATATTGTAACTGAGCTACTTTAGAATGTTGACATAAAAATTTTTCCTAGAGATTTTTAGAGTGTGTGTGAGTTGGGGTGGGGAAGGGCTGAGGGAAAGGGAGACAGAGAATTCCCCAACCTCAAGATCATGACCTGAGCAGAAATCAAGAGTGGGCCACTGACTAAGCCACCCAGTCACCCCGTTCCTAGAATTTTTTTGACATTTGACACTCAGTCTTCCCCCACTGGGAGGGATCACACATCTGGTGACCTCACAGACAAAGGCCCAAGGGCTTCAAGTTAGGAAACTAGAATTTTTTTAAAATTGAATTTTAGTTGAAATTTCCTTCCTCCCTCCCTATTTTCCTCTCTCTCTTTCCCTCTTTCTTCATTTTTTTTCCTTTTCTTTCCTAGATTGGGGATACCCACACAACACTTTTATTCTTCTCTGCTGTTGTTCTGCTTCTATTTCTTTTTTTTTTAAAACTTTCTTTCTCTGTCTCTCTCTTTCAAGATTTTATTTATTTATTTGACAGAGAGATAGAGCAAGTACATAAGCAGAGGGAGCAGCAGAGGTAGAGAGAGAAGCAGGCTCTCCACTGAGCAAGGAGCCTAATGCAGGGCTTGATCGCAGGACCCTGGGATCATGACCTGAGCCAAAGGCAGAGGCTTAACCGACTGAGCCACCCAGGCACCCTTGTTCTACTTCTAAGAGTTCATGGGTTTTAGGTTAAGTGAATAGTAGCAGATGTGGAGGGCTTAGAGCTGTGCTGGGTACATATTAGGGACAAAATAAGTTTTAGTTATTAGCATTATCATCCTATTATGGATTTCCCCCCTATTTCCTGCAGGTTAAAATAGTTTAAAAGTATTTAAATCAAAATTGAGTCAATTCCATTTTCTATATGTAGCTCTCCTAGGAACAAAATACAGTAGGGATCTAAGTGGTCATCAAGCTAAAACTGGCACTGTCCAGATGAGTTATTTAGTTTCTGTGCAATATGTTTTTGTGGATATAAAATGCAATTTCAACATCAAGATTCTAGAATTAATATTGAACTTAGAAAAGTTAAAAACTAGAATTATAAGTAGTTTTCCTTAAACCTTCAAGTTCAAATTATAATTATTATTTAAAAAATAAATATAATCAATCCAGGGTGGTATTTGATTATAATTTGATTGAGTAGCTGAACAGACCAAATTCCCTAAAACCATCTGTGCTGTTAACATCTCAATTTTTAAAATTCCCTTGAACATTTTAAACTGCTTTTATAAATTGAGTGTATCTGATTATTTAAAACACTTCTACTGCCCTATGTGCCCACCAAAGGCTTTCCAACTCTAAAAAAGCTAATTAAGTTAATGAATGTGGTCCATCTCAAGCTAAGCATATACATTCCAGTTTTGCTTACAAACTTTGCTTAATTCTCTTTATCTTTCAACTGAAACTCTAAGTCTAAAATAAATTGCTGAGTTATACATTTCAAATTAGAATCAAAGGCCAAATCTATCACATTCCCTAAAATCTCTTAAACACTTCAAACACTTCAAATATAAAATGTACACTGATCATTCCTAAATGAATGAACAAACTGATAGTAGCATGGTTTGGTTTATTTCATCATCTCTATATTTAATTCTAAACATTCCAGGGGTAGACAGATAGCTTTTACCATCTCAAGCAAGCTGGTGCTGCTTTTGGCCAAGAGTCTTGGCTGGGATACAGTTCTAAGGTCTGAACGCTTGCCTGGGCACCAAAGGAGATTCTGAGTACCTTTTTAATAGCCACAGTGATAACAAGGGACTCCTTGTCTGTGCCCTACACATGCGGCTGCTTTCACAGCTGACCTTCTGGTTTCCAATTAGAGCAACATCCAATTCTTTCTTCTGATTTGAGCCTGCAGCTCTGGCTAGTTTACCTGTTGATAGATACTAATTTAGCTACTTACCACTGATTAACTTGAAAATTAAAAAAATTGTACCTTTCATGTTTGAATGTTGGTCATAATCCTAAAAGTATTTACACCGTCAGGTACACTCTTGTCATTTGTGGGAAAGGAAAAGGGAAAAAAGGTATATTGAACATAATTTAGCATAACTTAGGTGCTATACACATGTCATTATATCTGTATTATTTTATTTAATCTTTTTCACAGTTGTATGATGTAGGTAGGCAAAGATTTTGTTCATTTGACAGAAGGGGAAGCTGAGGCTTAGAAAAATAAGTAGCTATTAAGTCTCAAAGTAGGGATATCAGCTTAGTTCTGATTCTGTAACCCAAAATCTGTTCTCTGTAGGAAACTTCGTATAAGCCTTCTGAGATTTCTAGCTAGAAAAAAGTTTGGCCACACATGCAGAAGGTTCTTGGGGTTGTATTTCTTAATAATTATTTTTCCTGCTATCTTTTTTACCACAAAACAGTCATGAATAGTTGGGGTCATGGCTATGAGTTGAACATTTGACACTCGCTCTTCCCTTCTGGGAGGGATCACACATTAATGGGCCAACTGGTGACCTCACTGGCAAAGGCCAGAGGGCTTTGAGATAGGAGACTAGAATTCTTTTTTTTTTTTTTTTAATTGAAATACAGTCTGAGGCTTGCTTCCTTGCTTACTTGTTTGCTTTCTTCCCTTCTCTTCCCTCCACTTTCCTTCCCTCCTCTTTTCTCCTACCCCCCCACCTATTCCCTTCCCTCCCTTCCTTCTTTCCACTTGGAAATAATTTCAAGCTTAGAGAATAGTTATAAGAATCGATTAAAAAAAACAAAAAACAAAACCCTCCTTATTCTTTCACCCAAATCCATCAGTTGTTAATATTTTATCGTTCTTGGAACTACTTAAGAGTGTGTTGCATACATCATACTTCTTTACTCCTGAATACTTCAGTGTATATTCCCTAAGAATAAAGATATATGTTTACACAACCACAGTTCAAATATCAGATCAGGAAATTGTGAAAGTATGTAATGCTGTTGTCTAACCTGCAGATCTTACTCAGATTTCACCAACTGTGTCCCTTTTAGCACTTTTACTTTTCTGGCCCACAATCCAATATGGGATCAAGTATTACGTTTACTTATATGGCTCTTTAGTTTGCATAGTCTGGAATTTAGTTTGCATAGTCTGGATTCCTTAACTTTCTCTGCCTTTCATGTCATTGACTTTTTTTTCTTTTTTTGAAGAGTGCAGGTCATATATTTTCCAGAATAGTTCTCAATGTGGGTTTGTCTAATGTTCCCAATTAGATTTAGGTTATGCCTTTTGGGCAGGAATCCTACCTCAGTGCTACTGTGTCCTTCTCAGTGTGTTCAATGAAGAGGCATCCTGTGTCAGTTTGACCCATTTTGGGTGATGTTAATTTTGATCACTAGGTTAAGGTGGTGTCTACCAGATTTCTCTCCCACAAATTTACTACTTTTCCCTCTGTATTAATAATTTGTAGTGAGATGTTTTGAGACTGTAAATAAACCATTCCTTTTTTTTTTTTTTTTAAAGATTTTATTTATTTATTTGACAGAGAGAAACACAGCCAGAGAGGGAACACAAGCAGCAGGGAGTGAGAGAGGGAGAAGCAGGCTTCCTGCCGAGCCGGAAGCCGGATGTGGGGCTCGATCTCGGGTCTCCAGGATCATGACCTGAGCTGAAGGCAGTCGCCCAACCAAGTGAGCCACCCAGGCGCCCCAATAAACTGTTTCTTATCAAACCTTCATCTACTAGTTTTATCATTCATTAATGATCTTAGCTGAATCATTTATTACTATGTAGCTGCAAAATGTTGATGTTCTAACTCCATCGTGTTTTCTGCATTTATGAGTTGGCGTGCTGTGGGGAGGGAGCACTTTCTGATATCAATTAGAAGTGTGGACTAATGGATTCTTAGTTTTTCAATGGGTTATTGTTTGTTACTATAATTATTAATTTT
Organism: Spilogale gracilis; assembly: GCA_004023965.1. Taxonomy (NCBI): domain Eukaryota; kingdom Metazoa; phylum Chordata; class Mammalia; order Carnivora; family Mephitidae; genus Spilogale; species Spilogale gracilis. The sequence continues at coordinate 39,522 of PITA01007012.1, read as the reverse complement.
GATGTTCAAACGGTCTCAGATTTGACCAGTGGGTGCACCTTTGAGGCTGGTTCTTGTGTTCCTTTGACATATCGCATCATTTATTGAGCACTTATTTACCTTCTGACACAAGATAGTGGAGACTCTCATTTTGTACTTTTTCCACATGAGCCCTGGAATCACTTGTTTCTCCAGGGCGCCCTGGTTCCTTTTAGTGGGGAATGGTATCTAGAAACGCAGATTTTGATGCTACTGGAGTGTCAAAGCTTTTAGGCCCTTTTAGCACCAGACCTAAGAAACAGAGATACACATCTATTTCTATGTCTCTCTCTCTCTCTCTCTCTCTCTCTCTATATATATATATATATATATATATATATATATAGACATTAAACATAAAAATTCATACTGTACCCAAACATTTTATATATACACAAATAAGCATGTCTATTTCTATATTTATATATGCTCTAAAAAGTAAAATTCATATTGTATCCAATTTCAATCCAACAACACAGGATTCTTTAACATCTACCCCCTTCATATTTGTATGTCTTCTCCAAAAGCAAGATAACTGGTTCTCCACATTCTCAAAATATTTATTCACTCACTCCATCCTACAATGCACAGAAAATACTTTCAGAATTATGCACCCATACCACTGAGAAAAATGTATAGACTAAAGTAGAGTTCAGTGGTTGAAACTGTTTTAGTCTTTAGAGCAAGGTTATCTAAGCAAAGCATTTTGTTCAAAAGTTATTTCGCTTAATATATTTTTCGTTAGTGTGCTTAGCTTACTTATTTGAAATATAGTAAGACTTTTGTTTCTGTTTATATCCCATTTTATATTTTTCATCCACCTCCATTCTTGTTGTTTTAATTTTATGTTTTTGAGTAAATAGAATAGTAATATACTTCCAAGAGCCAAAAGGATACCTAAAAAAGATATTCTAAGAATGTGTAGTGTTCCTTTATCCCTTTATAGCCTGTTTTTACCCTCTGGATAACCAAACTCATTAATTTCTCATTCTTGCTATGTTTCTTTTTGCAAAAATACGTAGTGAACATACATATTCTGACATCACCTTTATTTTCTTATACAAAGGTAGCATACCATCTATACTCTTTGCACATACTGTTTTTTTAAACCTAAATCTGTGTTCTGTAAATCACTCCATATCATTTCATAGAGATCTTCCTTATTCTTTTTTATAGCTATACAGCACTCCATTGAATGGATGAGCTACACCTTATTCAACTGCTTATTTTTTGCTCCTACCTCTGTTCGTTATGGTAGAGGTACAGTTTCAGGGTAAAATCATAAATGGGGGATTGCTGGGTCAAAAGGTAAGCATACATGTAGTTTAGTTAGAGATTGCCAAATTCCTTTCTGTAAGTGTGTGCCATTTTGCATTTCTACTACTAATCTATGAGAGTGACTATTTCCCCACTGTTTTCCCAGCAGAATATTTGGCTTTCAAGTTTTGACTACTTGGTAAGAACAAAAAGCTATTGCAACATTACTTTAATTTGTATTTCTTTTACTATTTTGAAGTTGAACAATTTCTAAATGTTTATGGCTTATTTTTTATGTCTTTTTGGTCAGTAGTTGATATCTTCAGCTATGGGATTTTTAGTCATTTATTCTTCAGTTTCTCAGAATTCCGTGTGTATTGGGGGCATTAGTCGATACCTTGAATGGAAAGTTCTCTCCATCTCTAGCACTGTTCTTTTTTTTTTTTTTAAGATTTTATTTATTTATTTGGCAGAGAGATGCACAGCTAGAGAGGGAACACAAGAAGGGGCAGTGAGAGAGGGAGAAGCAGGCCTCCCACTGGGCAGGGAGCCCGATGTGGGGCTTGATCCTGGGGCTCCAGGCAGACACTTAATGACTGAGCCACCCAGGCACCTCCTCTCATCTATCACTGTTCCTGTCTCTATTTTTATTTCTATCTACTTATTTGTTTGTTTGTTTGTTTTTTTATTTATTCATTTATTTATTTAAATAGATTACACACCCAACATGGAGCCTGATGTAGGACTTGAACTCATGACCCTGAGACCAAGACCTGAGCTGAGATCACGACTTGGGCACTTAACTGACTAAGCCACCCAGGTGCCCCAATATCTATCTATTTTTTTTAACAGAAATAATTCCTGGGGCACCTGGCTGGCTCAGTTGGTAGAGGAGGTGACTCTTGATCTTGGGATTGTAGGTTTGAGTCCCATGCTGGGTATAGGGATTACTTAAACATAAAACCCTTACAAAATAAAAGATGTAATTCTCTCTCTTTCATACCTTTGTGACATATTTGTATAGTAACAAATTGTTTTAGAGACTCTTAATGACAAACAAATGTCTTTGCTTAGATAACTCTCCAAGATCAGAGGCCCTGAAAAGATGAAAGAAAATCACCTTCACCTTCAACCAGCAGTTAAGGGACAATGCCTATTAGAAAGGAAGGAGTGATGTGAGACCAAGGCCGAGTCCTGGAACACAGACCAGAAACCCCTTTGGAGATCAGAAAGTGTTCTGTAGAGGAGACTGAGTGTTCAACAGCAGTCTGTCTCTCTTGTCTGAATCCCCAGGTTGTCACTGGCCTTGTCTTAGGGAAGGACTAGAAGAAGTGAGGCTGCAAGATTTGGGGCCCATGTCAGCAGCGGCGATCCCTGTGTGTGCATCAGGTAAGAGATGGTTATGTCCTAGAATTCGAGGCCTGTAGGAGAACTTATAGATTATCTGGACTGAGAAACAATCATGCTATTTCGGCGGCAGGAAACAGGCCCCCAGGGGAAAGCAGCTTGCCCAAAGTCGCACACTTAGCTATCAGCTATCGTCGGGGCTATATACTGTGACTTCGAACTAATGGGCCTTTTCAAAGCTAATCCATGATGAAACAGCTGCATTTAGAGGATTTTCATATTTTAAAGGTGTCATCCTGGCCAATTGCACACTTCATTCTAGCAACTGCCATGGCCAGAACTTTTCTCTTATCCAAAGAGAGCTGAAAATTTGCTTTGGCTGGTCTGTGTATTCATTCATTCTTTCATTTTACTGGTACTGACACAGTTTTCTGATTTCTATTTTAGGCTTGAGTCTGATACACACTCTTCTGTCAGCACCGGTCTTTTGTTTTGTTTTTTAAAATAGATCTCAGTGTAAATAATGAGGTTGGTTTTCTTTAGTTACATTCTTGTTTTAAGGCTACACCCTAATTAACTTAATTGGACTCCCGTGTATCCTCAGTCTCTTATACAACCCATTTCTATCTAGATTAATCTAATTCATTATGTTCGTGGTTCCCAAACTGATAATCACCGAGGGCGCTTGTTAAGCATACATTTTCAAACCTACCTCTACCTCCTGAACCAGACTCTCCACGTGACTGGAAATCTGAAATTTTTACAGTTTAAGAAGGATGCCAATTTTGGAAAATGATGGTTCTGTGTTAGTTTTGGGAATTTAACTCTCAGCTGGCAACTTTACCCCAAATCCTCTTACCTGTGGATTATCCCTAGGCTCCGAGGGCAATGCCAATAAAACTTTGTGGTCTGTGGCAGAATCACTGCAATAAATATACAGCTTCCTAACATGGGCAGTTCATCAGCACGCAGGGTGCTACTTTGAGAGGGAGAGAGCTCCTCAGGATGTTGAGGTATGCATATGCCAAGTCGCAGTACTTCACAGTGACAGGCATTCTTCAGGAAATGCAGGAGGCAATGAGTAGTCGGTTCTTCATCCACTACAGAATTGGATGACAAAGGCCATCATTCCTTTAGGCCTCGAGTTCTGTTGACCAGAGCATTTGATCAAACACCAGAGCTGGTTCAATGACACCAACAATATGGTGCTTTTTGTGAGCAGAATGATGCCCTGGTTGGGACTGCTTATCATCCCACTTGTCTTACATCACCACTGTTGGGCTGTCTGCTTCGGTTCTCATGAATTCACTCTTTTGATTTCTGTCTCTTAGCTTGGGACATCTTGCTCTTCCTACTTTAACACGTAGGATTTATTTTATTTTATGTTATTTTTTAAAAGATTTGATTTATTTGAGAGAGAGAGAGTGAACATGTGCACGCATGCTTGAACATGAGTGGGGGAAGGACAGAGGGAAAGGGAAAGGGAGGAGCAGACTCCCCGCTGAGCAGGGAGCCCCATGTGGGGACTCAATCCCAGGGCCCTGAGATCATGACCTGAGCTGAAGGCAGAGGCTTAACCCACTGAGCCACCCAGGCGCCCCTTACCACTTAAAATTTAATAAGTGTTTACTGAGTGACTACTTTGTGCAAGGCACTGGGGTGGGGGAGCAAGATGGAAAGCTACTAAGAAAAATACGTACTCCTCCAAGTTGTCAAGGCTATAAAAATGCTTCAGCAACAGTTCCTGCTCTAAAGGAACTTAAGTTCAGTGGGGGGAGGGGCGGGGGGAGGCTAAAACAAATAACTATTAAAACTTGGCAAAGAGAATAGCCAAGGAAAGGCAGGTATAAGGCAAGTATTTCTATTGCAGTACTGAGAATAGGTTAGTACTGATGTAGGAATAGATACATTGATGAAATTGAATAGTGAGCATAGAAATATACCTGAACATAAAAATAATATTTGATAATAACCTCATTTCAAATTGGTAAGGAAAATACCTATTACTCAATAAATTATAGTGAAACAATTGGCAAGGCTTCTGGAAAATTAACTGAATCCTGACCTCACTCCTCATGCAAAATTAATTCCAAATGAATTTCAATATAAAGAATTAAACCATAAATATATTAGAGAAAACACAGGTGAGAGGCTTTCTGATTTTAATTACAGGTAACCTTGTTTTATTGCACTTTGCTGTATTGAGTTTTATAAATACTGTGTTTTTTAAAATTGAAGGTTTGTAGCAACACTGCTTTGAACAACCATACCAACATCATTTTTCCAAGAGCATTTGCTCACTTCAGAGCTCTGTGTCACATTTTGGTCTTCCTCATAATATTTCAACTTTTCCATTATATTTGTGATAGTAATCTGTGATCAGTGATCTTTTTTCTTTTTTTTTAAAGATTTTATTTATTTGACAGAAAGAAACACAGCCAGAGAGGGAACACAAGCAGGGGGAGTGAGAGAGGGAGAAGCAGGCTTCCCGCCGAGCAGGGAGCCCGATGTGGGGCTTGATCCCGGGTCTCCGGGATCATGACCTGAGCCAAAGGCAGTCGCTTAACCAACTGAGCCACCCAGGCACCCCGATCAGTGATCTTTGATGTTACTATTATAACTATTTTGGGGTGCCATGGATCACACCATGTATGGTGGCAAAGTTAATTGATAAATGTGTGTTCTGAGTGCTCCATGGATCAACCATTCCCCCCTCTCTTCCTTTCTTCAGGCTTCCCTATCCCCCGAGACACAATGATATTGAAATTAGGCCAATTCATAACCCTGCAATGGCCTCTAAGTGTTTAAGTGAAAAGGAGAGTCAAATGGGTCTCACTTTAAATGAAAAGCTAGAAATGACTAAGCTTAGTGAGAAAGGCATGTCAAGAGCCAACACAGACTGAAAGCTAGGCCTCTTGCACTAGTTAGCCAAATCATGAAAATGAAGGAAATGTTCCTAACGGAAATTTAAGATGCTATGCCAGGGAACATATGATAAGAAAACAAAACATCTTATTGCTGATATAGAGAAAGTTGGAGTGGTCTAGATAGAAGACTAAACCAGTCACATTACCTTAAGCCAAATCTTCAAGTCTATGGATGCTGAGAGAGGCGAATACGCTGCAGAAGAAATATTGGAAGTTAGCAGAGGCTGCTTTGGGAGGCTGAAGAAAAGCAGCCATGTCTATAACATGAAAGTTTAAGGTCAAGCAGCAAGTTATCCAGAAGAGGTAGCTAATTAATGAAGGTGACTACACTAAACAACAGATTTTCAGTGTAGATGAAAGAACCTTTTGCTGGAAGAGGATGCCATCTAGGACTTTCATAGCTAAAGGGGAGAAGTCAATGCCTGGATCTAAAGCTTTAAAGGACAGACTTACTCTCTTAGTATAGACTAATGCAGTTGGTGACGTTAAGTCGAAGCCAGTGCTCATTGACCATTCTGAAAATCATGTTAAATCTATTTTGCCCATGCTCTATAAATAACAATGAAGCCTGGTTCATGGCACATCTTTTTACAATATGATTTATTGAATATTTTAAGCCTATTGCTGAGACTGACTGCTAGAAAAAGATTCCTTTCAAAATATTACTGCTCCTTGACAAGGCACTTGGTCACCCAAGGACTCTGATGGTGATGCACAATAAGATTACTGTTGTTTTCATGCCTGCTAACACAACATCAATTATGCAGCCCATGGATCAGGCAATCATTTGGATTTTCAAGTCTTATTATTTAAGAAATACATTTCATTAGGCTACAACTGCCAAAGATAGTGAATCATCTGAAGGATCTGAGCAAAGTAAATGGAAAATCTTCTGTAAGGGGTTTACCATTCTAGAGGCCATTTGTGATTTCTGAGGTCAGAAGGTCAAAATAGCAACATTCACAAGAATTTGGAAGAGTTGATTCTAAGCCTCGTGGATAACTTTGAAGGGTTCAAGTCTTCAGTGGAGCAAGTGACAGAAGATAGAGTGGAAATAGCAAGAGGACTGGAATTGGAAGTGGAGCCTGAAGATGTGCTGTAATCTTGTGGTACAACTTTAACAAAGGAGGAGTTGTTTCATTTGGATGAGCAAAGAAAGTAGTTTTGTGAGGCGTAATCTACTCTGGGTGAAGATGCTGTGAAGACTGTTGAAATGACAACAAAGGATTGAGAATATTCTGTAAGTTTTGTTGATAAAACAGTGGCAGGGTTTGAGAGAACTCTAATTTTTGTTGTTGTTGTTATTTATTTATTTGTTTTCAGTGTTCCAAGATTCATTGTTTATGTCCCACACCCAGTGCTCCATAAAATAATGTGCCCATAATACCCACCACCAGGCTCTCCCATCCCCCCACTGCTCCCCTCCAAGACCCTCGGTTTGTTTCTGAGTCCAAAGTCTCTTATGTTTCGTCTCCCTCCTTGATTTACCCTACTTCCCATTTTCTTTCCTTCTCCTACTGGAGAGGACTCTAATTTTGAAAGAAACTCTACATGAGCAAAATGCAAGCAAACAGCTTCACATGTTATAGAGAAATTCTTGGTGAAAGGAAGGTTCAATCAATGTGGCAAGCTTCATCGTTGTGTTATTTTAAGAAATTGTCACAGCCATCCCATCCTTCAGCAATCACTACTGATCAGTCAATGGTCATCAACATTGAGGCAAGGCCTTCCACCAGGAAAAGAATACAACTCACTGAAAACTCAGATGATGATTAGCATTTTTTAGGAAGAAAGTATTTTTTTTAAAGATTTTATTTATTTATTTGGCAGAGGAAACACAGCTAGAGAGGGAACACAAGCAGGGGGAATAAAAGAGGGAGAAGCAGGCTCCCCACCAAGCAGGAAGCCTGATGTGGAGCTTGATCCCAGGACTTTGGGATCATCACCTGAGCCAAAAGCAGACACTTAACAACTGAGCCACCCAGGTGCCCCAAGAAAGTACTTTCTATTTATGTATTTTTTTGAAGAAACTGGTTTTAAATTAAGGTATGTACATTCTTTAAAATACGTAATGCTAGTGCACATTTAAGAGACTACAGAATAGCATAAACATAACTTTTACTGGAAAGCCAAAAAATTCATTTGACTCACTTTGTTGTGATATTTGCTTTATTGCACTGGTTCGGAACTGAACCTGTATTATCTCCGAGGTGTGCCTGCATAAAGTCTTTTCCAAGCATGAAAAAGTAACCTAGTGGGATTTTTAAGAGTGATTTTCACTACATAAAAATCTAAAACACACCATAAATGAAGTCAAACACCAATGACAATGGGAAAAATATTTAAATCACATATGACAAATAATGGACTGATATTCGTAATATCCAAAGAACTTCTACAAGTCTATAGAAAAATAGAGAACTCTATATAAGTTTAAAGAGACATAAATTAGGCATTTATAATAGAAGAACTTCAAATGGCCAGCAGACAGGTAAAAATACACTTCAATAATTTAAGAAATGTAAATGAAGGCATTTTTTGGCCTATTTCATTGGAAAATATTTACTTATTTTTAAGATTTTATCTGTTAGAGTGAGAGAGCAGGAGCCGAGGGAGGGGCAGAGGGAGAGGGAGAAGCCGACTCCCCACTGAGCAGGGAGCCTGATGCTGCCACTGGATCCCAGGACCCCAGGGTCATGACCTGAGCCAAAGGCAGATGCTTAACCAACTGAGCCACTTAGGGGCCCCAGAAAATGTATTTTTTAACTGATAAAATGTCCAGTAAGTTTTGCTGTAAATGGGTATGAATTGGTACTTTTAGAAACAACTTGGCAATGTTTATTTAAAATGGGAATGTGGCTTTTCTGTGACTGAGAAATTTTATGTTTATAAAATTACAGGTTTATTCGAGTAACTGTGCAAAGGTGTAGGTACAAGGTCATTCACTGCAGAACTATTAATTAAGTGCAACACTGGCAACAATTGGTAAGACCAATAGATTTTGGTACATCCCTATGAGAGGATAGGGTAACAGTGCTCTGATCCAATGAGATCTGCATAGGGTAGTTGCTTAATTGAAAATTTTAAAATGGGGAATCATAAAAAATGATACATATATATTTTAGACATAAAATTTTTACCTAAACTCTCTAAACATAGAATTATTCATTAATCTTTTGATGTTAAGACATGATCTTTTCTCTGAGTATGGGCTTTCTGACTAGAATTCTACTCACCTTTCTTGCATAAGCCACACGTATGATGTATTTGCTCTTCTTCCCAATCTTGTGTCCTACCTCTTACCACCTTGCTCATACTGGCCTCTATGTTGCTCCAGTTGTTAAATTCCCACTGAACAGCCTTTGCATTGGTTTTCTCCTTTCCTTTTCCTGCCTCTTTGCATGGTTGGCTCTCTCTCATGTTTTAAATCTCAGTTTGGATATCATTTCAGAGTCACCTTCTTTGATAACCCCAGTGTATGAGTCAGGATAATTTTTCTCGAAAGTAACAAATTCCAGCTTAATTGGCTTATATTATAAAAAGGAATTTATTGTCTCACATAACTAAATAACCAGTCATAGATCTGGCCTAAGAATACATCATAGCCATGGTTTAAGCTAAATGACCAAAATCTGTCTTTTATTTTTTACCCCATTTCCTTAGTGTTGGCTTGATTCTTCTCTTCTTTCCAATGGCTGTCCACAACCCACCTAACATCTGGGTATTGAGATAAATATACATTGGCTCTGATAGTCCTGATATGGGTCTTGTGCTCATTTGTCTTAGGCCATTTTTCCAAAAGCAGAGTCTGAGGTAGGTATTTAGATGCATGTGTAAGTGTTATTCAAGAAATACCTGGAAGGTGTCAGGTATCTTTTCTGACCACATAAAAAATGGGAAATGAATAACAAGAGAAAACTCAGAATATTCACAAGTATGTGGACATTAAAGACACACTCCTGAACAACCAATGGATCAAAGAAGCAATCAAAAGGGAAATTAAAAATATAATGAAACAAAGTAAAATGGAAACACCACATACCAAAACTTGAAGGATGCAGGAAAAGCAGTTCTAAGAGGTGAGTTTATAGTGATAAACACCAAATTAAGAAAAAAAATAAAGACCTTAAATAACCTCAGGGAACTAGGAAAAAATAAGAACAAACTAAACCTAAAGTTAGCCACAAAAGTAACAAAGATCGGGGTAGAAATGAAATGAAATAGAGATTTAATAAAAGAAAAAAGAAAAAAAAATAATAGAAAAGAACAAAACTAAGAGTTTTTTTTTTGAAAAAAGAAACAAGGTTGACAAATCTTTAGCTAGACTAACCAAGAAGAGAGGAGACTGAAATAAATCAGAAAAGAAAGAAGACATATTACAACTTTTGCCACAGAAATGCAAAGGATTGTTAGAGATTACTATAAGCATTATACCCTAACAAACCCAGAAGATAAACTAGAGGAAATGGCTACACTCCTAGAACTATACAACTTTACCAAGACTGAATCATGAAGAAACAGAAAATCTGAACAGACCAATAATGAATAAGGAGACTGAATCAGTACAATCAGTACAATCAATACAAAATCTCCCAACAAAGAAAACCTCAAGACCACACAGCTTTACTGTGGAATCGTACCAAACATTTAAAGAAAAACAAATACCAGTCTTTCTCAAACATTTCCAAAGAATTGGAGAGAAGGGTATATTTCCAAACATTTCACAAAGCCAGACTTATTCTGATACCAAAGACAAACAAGGACACTACAAGAAAACTACAGGCCAATATCCCTGATGTGGATAGATATAAAAATCCTCATCAGAATACTAGGAAACCAAATCAATAGCACATTAAAAAGACCATACACTATGATAAAGTATAATTTATCTCTGGGGTTCAAGGACGGTTCAACACATGCAAATTAGTAAATGTGATATTAACATAAGGATAAAAATCATATGATCATCTCAATAGATTGGGGAAAAAACATTTGACGAAATCCAACATTCTCTTGTGATAAAAACTTACAAATTAGGTATAAGGTAATGCACCTAAACATAATAAAGGCCATATATTACAAGCCACAGCTAACATCATATTTAATAGTCAAAAGCTGACTAAATCAGGAACAATATAAGGATGCCCACTCTTGCCACTTCTATTTAAAATAGTACTGGAGGGACGCCTGGGTGGCTCAGTTGGTTAAGCGACTGCCTTCGGCTCAGGTCATGATCCCGGAGACCCGGGATCGAGTCCCACATTGGGCTCCCTGCTCGGCGGGAAGCCTGCTTCTCCCTCTCTCACTCCCCCTGCTTGTCTTCCCTCTCTCGCTGTGTTTCTCGCTGTCAAATAAATAAAATCTTTAAAAATAAAATAAAATAAAATAAAATAAAATAAAATAAAATAAAATAGTACTGGAAATCCTAGTCAGAGCTGGTAAGAAAAAAAAAAAAGGAAATAAAAAGCATCCCATCAGAAAGGAAGCAATACAATTGTCACTGCAGATGGCATGACCTTGTATATAGAAAATCCCAAAGACTCCATCAAAAACTGTTAGAACTATAAACTCATTAATAAGTTGCAGGACGTAAAAACATACAAACATCAGTTGCATTTCTATACAGCAACAATGAGCTATCTGAAAAAGACAAGACAATTCTGTTTATAATAGCATCAAAAAGAATAACATACTTAGGAATAAGTTTAACCAAGAAGGTGAAAGATCTGTACATCAAAAACTATAAAACCTTGATGAAAGAAATCAGAAAAAACACAAACAATGGGAAGTTATCCCATTTTCATGGGTCAGAGGTATCAATATTGTTAAAATGTCCATACTACCAAAAATGGTCTATAGATTTAGTGTAATTACTATTAAAATTCTAATAGCATTTTTTCACAGAAATAGGAAAAACAATCATCAAATGTATATGAAACCATAAAGAAATCCAAATAGCTAAAGTAATCTTGGGCAAGAAAAACAAAGCTGGAGACATCATATTTCCTGATTTCAAATTATATTAGAAGTTACACTAGTCAAAACAATATGGTACAGGCATAAAAACAGACACATAGATTAATGGAACAGAATCAAATCCCCAGAAATAAACCCATTCATATACAGTCAAACAATTTTCAACAAAAGTGCCGAGAATATACAATGGGAAAAGGATAGTCTCTTCAATTAATTGTGTTGGTAAAACTGAATATGTACCTGCAAAAGAGTAAAATTGGATTCTCTACCATCAGAAAAATTAACTCAGAATGGATTAAAAACTTTAACATGAAACCTGAAAGTATGTAACTCCTAGAAGAAAACATGGGGGAAAACCCCTTGACATTGATCTTGGCAATGATTTTTTTTTTTTTTTTTTTTTTTTTTTTTGGATTTGACACCAAAAGCACAGGCAACAAAAGTAAAAATAAACAAGTGGAACTATATCAAACTAAAAAGTTTCTGCACAACCAAGAGAACAGTCAACAAAATGAAAAGGCAACTTAATAGAATGGGAGAAAATATTTACAAATCATATATCTGATAAGGGGTTAATATCAAAAATGTGTAAGGAATTCAAACAACTCAGCAGCAAAAACCCAAATAACCAGCATGCACGTGATGTGTGTGCTGACTGGAAAAGATCTTAACTGGGCACCACAACATCCGTCACACCACTGGGGTCAGGAAGACTGCCGTGCTGATTGGTTTAAGCCAGGTAGGGTTCACTTTAGAGCTATGGATTGGGTCTATACCACCCACCCAACATTGCTGAAAAATTCATGATAGTGGATGCATGGGAAATGGGGAGAATGGATGGTGATCAGGTACCCAAGAAATGTTCACATACTTCCTATTCTAAATTAGTTGATGTCATAGAACCCTGTTTATTTCCTTCAGAGCACTTTCCATAGACTGTAATTCTCTTATTTATTGAATGATTGTTTGCCTGTCTGAGTCCTAGAATGTAAGTTCATGAGGCTAGGAACCACTGTTGTAGCCTAAAAATCTATTGGCAGGCCTGGTACAAAATTTGTTGATGCCTTCCAGATAGGACTCTAAATGTGCAAAGGCACTGAGATGAGAAGGAAAAAAAAAGTGTGTGGATAAGAAAGATAATTCTAGACCAATTGTTCTCCAACTATTGGTCCCCAGACTAGCAGCATCAACATCACCCAGGAATTAGTTAGCAATGAAAATTCTCAGGCCCCACTCCAGACCTATGAGTAAAAAACACTAGGGCTACAACTCAGAAATCTGTATTTAATAACTCTGACAGGTGATTTTGATGCACAACAAAGTTTAGAAACTACCATTCTAGAACAGTCTGACTAAAACATGGGATTTATGCAGGATAGGTTGTGGTAAATAAGTGGTAAGAAAAACTGAGGGCCATATTATTGTGAAGTTTTTTTTTTTAAGATTTTATTTATTTGACAGAGAGAAACACAGCCAGAGAGGGAACACAAGCAGGGGGAGTGAGAGAGGGAGAAGCAGGCTTCCCGCCAAGCAGGGAACCCGATGTGGGACTCGATCCCGGGTCTCCGGGATCATGACCTGAGCCGAAGGCAGTTGCTTAACCAACTGAGCCACCCAGGCACCCCTATTGTGAATTTTAATGTAGCAAGTACCCTGTGTGTTGTTTGTTTTCACTTTTCTGAAATATAATGTTTTGTTGGAAGAGTCATGAATACTTGGAATTCTAGATACCCTTGCTGGTGTTCGGGAGGAAAGAGTAGGTTGAGTTAATGGTGTTTCAATTTTTTCAGGCCAGGAGGGAATGTAATACTCCTGATGACTCATCCTGACCCTCACACTCATTTACAACCGGCCCCTTGCCCTATGCCACAATTTCCTCTTTTCTTTTTTTTTTTTTAAATAAACTTAATATTTTAGTATAGTTTTAGACTTACAGAAAAATTACAAAAATAGTATAATTTCCATATACTGCCACACCTAGTTTCCCCTATTGTTAAAATCTTATATTCATTCATGTGGCATATTTATTACAATTAAGAAGCCAATACTGATCCATTATTATTAACTAAAGACCATATTTGATCCAGATTTCATTAGTATCTATATAATGTCCATTTTGGTCTGTTCCATGATTTATCCAGGATTTCCCATTATATTTAATCATTATGACTACTTAGACTCCTTTTGGCTATTATTGGTTTCTCAAGCTTTCCTTGTTTTGGATGACCTTGACAGTCTCTCTCCCTCTCTCTCTCTCTTTTTCTTTTAAGATTTATTTATTTTAGAGCGATTGAGTGTGGGGGAGGGGCAGAGAGAGAGGGAGAGAGAGAGAGAAAGTCTTTTTTTTTTTTTTAAAGATTTTATTTATTTGACAGAGAGAAACACAGCGAGACAGGGAACACAAGCAAGGGGAGTGAGAAAGGGAGAAGCAGGCTTCCCGCCGAGCAGGCAGCCCAATGCGGGGCTCGATCCTGGGTCTCCAGGATCATGACCTGAGCTGAAGGCAGTCGCTTAACCAACTGAGCCACCCAGGCACCCCGGGAGAGAGTCTTAAGCAGGCTCTGTGCTGAGTGTGGAGCCCGCTTCAAGGCTCCCTCTCACCACCCTGAGATCACAACCTGAGCCAAAACCAAGTGTCAAATGCTTAACTGAGCCACCAGGGCATACAAACCGTGATAGTTTTGAGGAGTACTCTTTGAGTATTTTGTAGAATGTCTTTCTTCTATTTTTTTTTAAAGATTTTATTCATTTATTTGACAGAGAGAAACAGCTAGAGAAGGAACACAAGCAGGGGGAGTGAGAGAGGGAGAAGTAGGCTCCTCGCCGAGCAGGGAGCCCGATGCAGGGCTTGATCCCAGGTCCCTGGGATCATGACCTGAGCCACCCAGACGCCCCTAGAATGTCTCTCAACTTGGGTACGTCTGATGCTTTTCCTAACAATTAGATGGGGGTTGGTTTTTGGGAGGAAGATCACAAAGGTAAATTGTGCCATTTTCTTTAATTTGTATCAAGAGTACATACTATCAACATGATAAATCACTGTTGATGTTGACCTTGATCTGGAGCCTCCGCGTAGCTGTAGAAAGAGGATGGACTTATCATATGTTACACAAGAAGGTTTTCAGGACTTGATGTTTACTTAGATTTGGGGAAGATGGTTGGAGTAAGGAAAAAGAGGGGAGGAGCCAAGGTACCTCTCTAATGTGGGTGCCCAGGCTCATGGCTAGTAGTATGACAATTACAGTGGAGGTGCTGGCGGTCTGTCCAGGTAAAGAAATTTAGTCTATAGTCAGTTTTCTCCCTTGGGAACTGGAGGAGGTTGGGGCAAAGAGGGTTCCATGGCTGAGGCTCTCACTGCCCCAGAACACAGAGATAGACAGTGTGATTGGTGCCCAGGTCCTGCTGGCTATGTCTGCCAGTCAGATCAGCTAGAACAGTCCTTCCCAAAATGACTTGTAGAGTCACTTGGAGGTGAATCAGAGACTTTTTAGGGCCTTGGGCTGTGAGTTTGGGTGGATGGTAAGAGGAGTCGGAGGATATTCTTCAGTATTCTCTCAGCTGCTTAGGTATTTGAAAAGGGAGTGGATGCCTAAAGTAAATGAGGAGAGGCATCACCGATGTTTTCGCAGGGAAAGTCTGGCCATCTATTTCATAAGATACATCTGACTATAGAAAGAACCAAAGGACATACATTAAAATATTGATATAGATTATCTCTGGGTGTGGTGGATTTTGGGTCGTGTCGGTTTCCAAGAGCTGCCATAATAGAGTACCACAAACTGGGTGGCTTAGAACAACAGAAATTTGTTGTCTCATAGTTCCAGAGGCCAAAAGTCTGAAAACAAGGTCAGCAGAAGTGTGTTCTCTCTTTTTTTTTTTTTTTTTAAGATTTTATTTATTTGATAGAGAGAAACACAGCCAGAGAGGGAACACAAGCAAGGGGATGACAGCGGGAGAAGCAGGCCTCCTGCAGAGCAAGGAGCCCGATGTGGGACTCGATCCCTGGTCTCCAGGATCATGACCTGAGCCGAAGGCAGTCGCTTAACCAACTGAGCCACCCAGGCGCCCAGAAGTGTGTTCTCTTTAACAGCTCTTGATCTTCCCTTGCTTTTCCGAGCGTCTGCTGGTGGTCCTCGGCACTCCTTGGTGTGCATGTAGCCCTTCAGTCTCTCTCCATCACCACATGGCCTCCTCCCTGTATGTCCTGGCTAAATCCCCTATTCTTAGAAGAACACCACACATATTATGTTTAAGGCTCACCGTAGTCCAGTTTGACCTCTTCTTTTTTTATTTATTTTTTAAAAAAGATTTACTTATTTATATTTTGAGAGAGAGGGGGGTGTGGAGGGGCACAGGGAGAGGAAGAGACTGAACCCCAGACAGACTCCACACTGAGCATGGAGCCCAATGCAGGGCTCGATCCCATGACCATGAGATCATGACCTGAGCTGAAACCAAGAGTCTGATGTTTGACTGACTGAGCCACTCAGGGGCCCCTAGTATGACTTCTTCTTAATTACATTGGCAATGACTCTATTTCCATTCATAGGTCACTTTCACAGGTTCTAGAGGAGCATGAATTTGAGCAGAGAAACACTCTTCTACCCAGTACAGGGGTGGTTGATATTCCCTTATCCATGCATTTCTATTTCATTTGGGTTTCTTTTTGCAATCGGTATGTGTTACTTCTGTAACAGCAAACCTCCCCCCACCAAAACAAAAAATAAGTGAACAAACAAAAACAATAAAATGCTATCCCCACCACCTGTATGCTGAGAAATAATATAAGCTGCATTTGGTGAAGGGGCCAGTGCTGTCCTGAAGCGTAGAGGAAAGGTTACTCATGCTAGTGATGATGCCCTGTGCGGCGAGGCTTCCTACATACCCAACCCTGGTAACAAGACAGGGAGGGGTGTTGGGCTGGGATGCCTGGGGAAATGCCTGGGCATCTCAGCTCAGGCCAGGGCCAAGGGCGGAGGCTTTTCTGTCTTGCTACAGGCCGGGCTGCTGGCTTCCTAGATATGGGGCTTACCCAAAAGAGATCATTTAGACTTCCTGTGGCAGCACCCCCTTCCTGAACAAACACAGGAGGGCAGCTTGGAAAAGCATGAATGTGATAACTTAATCCACATTCACCCTGACTGGGTAAATACTGCCTGGGACTCAATGGTTTTTTTCTCCAACTTTCTTAGGTACTGGGGCCCTGTGGGGAGGTGACTTCTCTCATGATAGCCACACCCCAGGTCTCCTTTATTAGTCACAGCACATGCTTAACTCTGCTGGCTTCTGCTCCCCTGACGTTCTGCACGTCCCACCACCGTGTGGTACGTGTTTACCCCTCCCCGGGGCTGGTTGGACTGAACAACATTCTGTGCAACCCGTTCTAAAGGAGCAGCTGGGAATCAGGTTTAAATCATGGAGTTTCAGCACAACAGAATTAAAAATCCCTTAGAGGCTTTTGTTTATGGGTGCCAGGGAGAGAAAGCAACCAAGAGAGAAAGAAGGAATTCTTCGTGTGTTTCATTTAATCACAAGTTCCGTCTGCTTCCTTCAGAAGGCACTGGTGTCCAAGTAATTTTTTTTAAATGTTAGAGCATCCTGTTTGGTGATGGGGACTTTGAGTGGATAATTCTGGCTATTAAGAAACAAAAACAACGGGTTCTTTAAGGGGAGGGGTAATGGCTTTCTTCTCAAACAACTGTTCCTAGGCCTAAAACTCTCCTAGAATGTCAATATCAAGTTCAGTTCCACGTGACTGAGGCAAAAGGCTTTCATCCTTTTTCTACAGCCATTTAACCCTTTACTAGGGTAAAGGACAGACATAGGGTAAGAAATAATCTCTTTAAAATAACCTCTGTTATCGAAAGACTTTTCTTCCTGATCTACAGCTAGCCACAACTGACTGAGGCTGTACCCCCAGCACTGTTGTTATCCCCAATTTCACAAAAGAGAAAACAGGCCCAGAGAAGTTGAGTAACTTGCCCCAAATCGTAGTCTAGATCTGAGTGTCTGCAAAGCCTGGAAGTTTGACCACCACACGGAGCTGCTTCCAGAGAGGGCAATACCGTAAAAGTGTCCTCAGCAGAGGCTGAGGAGAAGAGCAGGCATTCACAGATGAGAGTTGCATATGCTTTTCATTTCCACCTTTACTATTTACCTGCTGTGTGACATTCAGTAGCTCACTACATTTTTAGTATTGTTGGTGGCACGGTGCCCTCTCTCAGGGGTTCTACTGTCACCAGCTGTTTCCGTGGCAGGCACCAGAATGCCATGTTTTAGGGAGCCTAAGGATTAAAGGAGGAACCCACAACACCACGCTCGGGGGAGCCCTGGCCCAGTCCACTGGCCAAGCCCGGGCATGCTAGAGGCACCCATTCCTGTCCCGGGGTGCAATCAGAACAGAGGGGTCTCAGAAAGCCAGATCTTTCCTCTTCTGTGACCAGAGGTTCTGGGCATGCAAGCCTACTTCACCTAAGACATGGTCTCCAGGTCTGCCCCTTTCATAACTCTGATAGCACTTGTACTGCAAGGTTGTAGTTATTTTTAATTTGAATATACAGAAAGTACAAATGAAAAAGGAATGATCACTCTTATTCTTGCAATGCAGAATTAGCCAGTGTTGATATATTTGCTTCTCTTCTTATTTTATATATATCTACCTTAAAAGAAACCCACAAAACTTCATGATATATATGTACATTGTTCTCTGAAACAATTAGTATAATATGGAATAAGCTAAATCCCTAATGACCCCATGTCAAATCCTAACTCCTCCTCCTCCCTCCAGAGAGATGTTTGGTGTGTGTTCTTCCAGCATTAAAAAAAAGACATAAGGGGTGCCTGGGTGGCTCAGTTGATTAAGCGACTGCCTTCGCTCAGGTCATGATCCTGGAGACCCGGAATCGAGTCCCACATCGGGCTCCCTGCTGGGCGGGAAGCCTGCTTCTCCCTCTCTCACTCCCCCTGCTTGTGTTCCCTCTCTGGCTGTGTTTCTCTCTGTCAAATAAATAAAATCTTTAAAAAAACAAAAGACATAAAACATATGGATTTTTATATGTGTGCATGCTTTATATAAATGGCATCATGCTAGCCTCATTTTGCAACTTAACTGTTTTTCAGTCAACATATTTTTGAGATTTATCCATTTTGAAACATAGATGTAACTAATTTCTTTTAATGACTCTAAATCACTCCATTGTATGAATGTACACTTTATTTATAAATAAATGCATTTCAGTTTTCCATTTTTTGCTATTTTGAACAGTATTAAAATAGATATATTCAGGAGTACCACATAGTACAGCTCTGGAAAGTTCCATTCACATCTGTGTGTATGTGCCTTCTGGAGTTAAGCAGTACATTATCTCCTTTCTTACTGGGCCCTGCCTGTGTCTCCTAACAGTATTGAGTGCCTTGGGAAGGCAGGGCATTGTTCAAGTTCTTTGCTTGTATTAGTTCTTTGAAAAGTCCAAAAACTATTGTTTTCTGTTCTCATTTTTCAAACAAGGAAAATGAAAGGGGTTGAGGGCAATCTGTTGGCTCTGTAAGCTGGAGAGCTAGTAGGGGAACTTGGAAGGCCTGGTTCCTGAGGTCGGGTGTTGAACCATTGCACTATTTCTCCCTTGTGTTTCACTTTACTTGGTTGATGGCCCCTCTCAACTGTAAACCCTTGGGACTGGAGACCCTGGGGAGCCACTGATTTTGCACTCCAGTGCCCAGGCATGCCTCACCCCTCTTAGAGGCTCAGTAATAGTCTGTGACTAACTTTACTCCTTGTTCAATGCTCTTTTCCTAACTCACATTTCCCCTTCCCTATCTATCTCTTTCCCTCCATAAGCTTTCTTCTCTGGCCCCCTTCCCAGAACATGCCTACTCCCATCTCTGGGTTTCAAAGAGTGACAAAGGCACATCACAGATACACAAAAAGGAAAGCTTTATAACGTATCCTAATTTGGGAAGGAATATTTCACCAAAGGGCAAAGGAGGACTTGAATTTTTTCTGCCCGCAGGAGGCCCCATCTTGCAACACTGTAGGTCTAGGGCTGAACGGGAGGACCTGCTGTGTTCACACGTTTAGTCAAGAGTACTTCTAATTCTGTCCTTCAGCCGTCAGGCACGTAGGCAATTTCCTCTTATAAAGTTGGTGGTTGTAACTAAACAGGTGCAGATTTGAGGAAACGCAGGCCGCCTCCACGAAGCCCCCGCCGCCTGTGAGATTAGGCTGATAAGGGACTTCCCCTCCCCCCAGTCTGTCCCGGGCACGACCCCCGCAGCTGGGCCCCACAGCCCCAGGCGGGGGAACTGCCGAGTCGCGCCCAACGTGAGCAAGCGAGTGTGAGGCCCAAAGGAAAGCACATAGGGACACGAAGGTCGAGTTCCCGCTGGCGCAGGACCACCGTCCAAGGCCCCGTCCTTCCCTTCCCCCCTGCCGCCCCTCCCTCCGGGCCGGGGATGGTGGGGGCGGAGGGAAACTCCGCCGAGCGGAGGAGACGAGCCACACAGCCGCGTGGCTTCCCCGACTGCTGCCGTCTCGCCGCCCACGCGGACAGCAGCTAGGTAGATCCGCCTGCAGAGCGGGGCGGCGGGACGTGCCGGCGGCCGGCGCGGTTCCACGGAACCAGGCCTGGGCTCAGGGGCGCGGCCGAGCGCGCTGACTCACGCTCTCGCTACGTGAGCGGCGAGCCGGGCCGGGCCGGGCCGGGCCGGGCCGGGCGTGGGGGCCGAGCCCGCGCCGCCGCCGCCGCCCGCTCGCCTGTTGGCTGGTTCGCGCGCACATGTGCGCGCCTGCCGAGGACTTCACCCCCAGGTTGGCCGCCAGGGTCGATTTTGATCTTTTTTACGGCTTTATGGCTGCTGCTGGGCTGTGATCTTTGATCCTCAGCGCGGGCACCCAGGGATTTCTGCTAGGCAGGGGCGGCCACAGTCACGTCGGGTCCGCGTGGGCGCGGGGCTTAGCCTCTCCCGGCTCCTGCGGGGTTCACTGAGGGCGGAGGCCCGGCCGGAGCGCTTGCACTTCCGCAGCCTCTTACCTCGGTGAAGGGCGTCTATAGTCGGTGGATGACTAAAAGACCCCGTGATATTGGAAGGATAGGAAGGGCAGGCGCTGTTCAATCCTTGGGTCAGCCGAGGAAATCAAAGCTTTTTAAGGTATTTTATCCATTGGCAAGAAAACAATTTGCTGTAACTTACATGTAGAGGTACTTAGCTCTCGGATAAATGTGTTTGAGTGCTGGCATAGCCTGTTTTACCAACATTTTCCATTCTTTGTTCACTGGGAAGACAAGTTAAAGGAAAAAAAAGTCCCGCGGCTGTGTGGGGTGGGGGTGGGGGGCTGGGGGAGGGAGAGTTTATATTAATGTGTGTGAAATCGGCCCACTGTCTACACAGCTGTTACCTTTTGGTAGGCTTTAAAGGGACACAGCTGAGCTTACAGTAAGACCAGTGTTCGCTGAATAACTGGCCAGTCCTCCTCAAATACACCAAGGGTGCCCTTGGATGCCAGCCATGAATGAGGGTCCTACTGCTGCGGGGGTGAGGGGGCCCGCACCTGGAACGCGAGGCCTGCATCTGAATCCTGAGGCTTCCCTCATTGCCAGTGACCCTGGAGAGTGTGTGTGACTGACATCACTCAGCGTTTTCTCACTCCGGGTTGCCATGAGGTTCAAGATGAGAATGTGTTTGGAGTTTCCATAACTACCGTGGCCCATAGAAAGGAGAGGCGGGGGTTTCTTTTCCTTGGTCCTACAATATCAGGGGTGGGAAGTGGGAGACATCCACTTCAGAAGAATCTGTGTCACTTTTGTTTGCTCATCTTGGATAAACCGCGGAGAACATAGTTTCTATAGAGTCAGTAGGAACAAAGATGAGTTTATTCTCATGGAAATTCTGCCTTTAGACACAGCCCAAGGTTATGCCATCTTGACTGCAAACACAGAGCTAAGCCACTTGGAGAGCATTCTTCAGTTTGCCTACTTTATTTTGTTTTGATTTTTTTTTTTTTTTGGAGCGGGTAGAGGTTTGCCAAACTCTTTCCAGATTTTAAAATTAATACATGATTTTGTAAAAACAAAGTAAGATATAAAGGCAAAACAAACCTTTATAATCCAACAAATATATACCAAATAATGTTAGCCTTTCAGGTATATTTCTTCCTAGTGGCTTTAAAAATTCTTTTTAATATAACTGAGACCACAATCTACGTTACTGTATGTTATTTACCTTGCTTAATTTTATAGAATGCATGTTCTCCCATGTCATTAAACCTTTATAGGCACTTTCATGAATATATTTTTTCAACATTGTGGAAAGTTTAGGTTGTTTCCACCTTTTGACTAAGCAATATTCCAGTGAATATCTTTGTGCATAACTATTTGACCATTTTATTCATTATCTCCTTAGCATGGGTTTCCGGAAGTGGAATTTTTAGGTCAAAGAACATAAACATTTTCGTGATGAGATCACATTGCCTATTGGCAATTTGCATGCATACAGGGACTAGCTCTGCCTTTTCTTGACAACCTTGTTGCCAGTCCCCAGCGTGGAGCTGGTTAATGAGCAGTGTTGAAGGAAGGGTTACAAGGACAAACTTTCATTTACAGCAAAACTTGCGTGGGAAATATTAAAACCAGAAATTATGTTTCATCCCAACTAGTTCTAATCAGGTGAAGCTAATAAAGGACCTTGAATCTTAAGGGACAACCCGCTCCCCACCCAACCCCCACCTCAGAAACTGACTGAACACTCTTCTGACCAATGAGTAATGGGACCCATTTAAACCTACTGCTGTCCAGAGCACTAGTTTTCAATGTTTGATTAGAATAACCATCAGGAGCTCCTCCTTCCTAGCACCTACAATGAAACCAAACCCAATCTTGACGTTTCCCCTTTTAGGGTACTGCTCTACAAATGTCTCCAGTGGTGTGCGCCCCCTTGGCTGGTAAATTATTAGACCCAGGTGTGATTTAGGGGAAAAAAAAATACCTCAGGTGCTCTTGGTCTTTATTCTTTGACAAATGAGTTTTGTTGAATTGAAATTCATGAAATTTGTAGCAATCTACAATTTTTCTACCAGTTTCTAAGTGTGTTGCATTGTTCCTTTGCTAATATTGCATATAATTTTCATAACCTCTGTTATTTAGTGGATCAAGATGTGAAAAAAATTTTAACCTATGAAATGAGCTAGGCTGAACCTTTTATTTTTTAAAAAAGATTTATTTATTTTAGAGCGAAGGAGGGAGGGAGAGGGGGGCGGGCTGGGAGGTAGGGAGATGTGGGAGGGCTGGGCTGGAGGGAGGGCAGAGGGAGAGGGAGACAAAGTCTCAAGCTGACTCTGCACTGCACACAGAGCCTGGCATGGGGGCTTGATTCCAGGACCTGAGATCATGACCTGCGCTGAAACCAACAGTTAGATGCTTAACTGATTGAGCCACCCAGGAGCCCCTAGACTGAATCTTTTAATACAAGTGTTGTGATTCTCTATTTATATTTTTATTTATTGAGATCTTAGTGATTTATCAGTTTGTATGACACTTTCATATACTAAGAATATTGCAGAGTAATTTCTTCATAATATTTTCAAAGTGAAGCAAAACCAGGGAGATCCTGATGCAACACATTATTTTGATGTATTAAATTTTTGAAGTAATTGTACGTTTACATTACTTATTGCTGGAGGTGTTCTTAAGGTGGAATGGGTAGTTCCTAGATCACTGGAATGATCTAAGTAGAGGCTCTTTGATTTCTTAGGGAGGATCGAAACATCTAAATGAGAGGTTGGACTAGTGATCTTTAAGTTCTCTTAAAACCTAGAGATCTTACGATCCTATCATTTGTCCAAGGATATAGGGCTAATAAGTTTGAAGCTAGTTTTCTTTTTGTACTCTGTAAAATGAACTGGATCCTGTAAGAATCAAAGGATGATTTCCTGAGTCTATTGCCTTTATGTACATTTTTTCAGAAAAGCCCAGTTAAAGAGTGTGAATGTGCTTCATGTTGAGCTGTATCCTGGCCCTTTAGGACTTTATTTACCAGAAATAAACATACATTTTTGGGTACCTGGCTGGCTCAGTTGGTAGAGCATGTGGGTTGTAAGTTCAAGACCCATGTTGGGTGTAGAGATTACTTAAAAATAACCCCCCCTTTTTTTTTTTTAAAGTTTTTATTTATTTGGGAGGGAGGGAGAGATAGCACAAGAAACGGGGGAGAGAGAAGCAGACTCTACACTGAGCAAGGAGCCTGGCTCAGGTCTCTATAACAGGACCCTGGGATCATGACAGGAGCCTAAGGCAGACTTTTAATCAACTGAGCCACTCACGCGCCCCGCCCTAAAATAAAAACCTTAAAAAGAAACAAAGTAAACATGCATTTTTTTCGGACAGCTTTTACATGAAGAACATTGTTTTGCAATCTAATTCAGTTTTTGGTTTCACCTATGTAATAAAATTTTATAAACTATTTTATGTATGTATTCCTTATTAAATAATCTTTATTTTTGTAGATTTTTACACATTTACATATATATAACTATGCATAGTTATAAAAACATGTGTACTGTATTTTCTTAATTATGTGGGGTTTTTTTTAAAGGTGATTGCTTACATAGTTTTCATTTACATACCAACTTTGGCACTACTTCCACATAAAAGTTAGCTCCACTGTGATGTCTATGCAGATTTCCATTGCAGATGTTCATGATAGGGGAGTCTTGACACAACATAAATGGCACAATTTTTTTGTATGCACTTATCATACTATATTAGGGCTGTATGTGTTCCGACAGCCCTTGTGTTTTTCTTACTGGTGTGCTCATTACTGTGCGAACTACGTACTCACCAGTCTCCCCTATCGGCTACCCTTTTTGGTGGGAAGGGAGTCAATGGGACTTGATCCTTTTGTATCCCTAGCACTCAGTTTAGTGCTTGGCATTCTACAAAATTTTTGTTGAATTAAATGGAATAAATCACATGCAAAGACCAGACATAAAACTGTACGAGAGGTTATGGATTGAGCTTGTGCTGTGAAAGCTGACCAAGTGTGCTCGGGGCTGGAACCTGGGCAATGGTTAGAGGAAGGTGAATGATTCGAGTGCCTCTCAGGAGCTTGCATGAACCTGGCATCTCACAGGCTTTCCCTTATTTAATGCTCACAAATTTTCTTTTTAAGAGTTGGGTTTTTTTGGTTTTGTTTTCGTGTTGTTTTTCCAGAGAAGGTTTAGAAAGGTTCAGTTAACTTTGTCAATCCGTAAATGGTAGAATTGGCATTTTCTCCAAGTTTAGATTGGCTTAGAAATAGAGGCTCTTTTCTCGTGATCAGGATGCCTGCAGTAAGCAGCTCAATCTTGACTGGGGCAGAGCTGGGAAGGAAAGGTGTGTTGGTTTTGAAGAGCCCTTGGTTCCAACAACCTAGATGAATTTTGTCTCTGTATCTCTCCTCTCCACCCTTGATATTTCTGCATGCCCTCTGTTTCAGCTTTTCTCACTGTCTCAAGACCCAAGGCCGTCATGGTTCCCCCTCCTTATAGTGCCCCTCTGGATCTTCTCACAAGATACATTCTCCTTCCCATCAAGCTATAGGCCTTCTTCTTCTTCTTCTTCCATTTAATCTGATAAACTCTTCTAGAAACTAGAATAGAATAGAATAGAATAGAATAGAATAGAATAACTTTTCTGTTTCCTCTCCTGCCCATGTGTTTTGTTAAATGCAGTTGCTAGTTGTAGGGATTCTAAAGTTGAGAAGGAGGCATTTGGGCAGCAGGATGTTTTGTCTCTTCAAATAAAACTAGAGACCACAGTCACTTACTCTCAAGCACTGCACAAAGAGTCCTTAGATCTCTGAGACAGTAATAAGAGCCAATATTTCACGTGTTGTGTACCACTGTTCTAGATGCTTAATGGAAATTAACTCTTTTATTCTCCTTACATCCCAATGAGGGAGGTGATAATGTTGCCCATACAGTTGGTGAGAAGAGAGTTGGGACCAGAGTTGGGACCAGAACCCTATAGGTTTGGCTCTGGAGCACTAGGACACTCAGCTCAGCTGGAGGCAGTGAGGAGGCAAGGGGAGAAGGCCAGGGAGAGGGAAGGTGGGAAAGAGGGTAACACAAAAAGAGAAGCTCTTAACAGTGGCTTAGAATTTGGGCATGAATTAGGCAGTGAACTGTTTTTGAATCCATTAAAGAGGTAGTTTAGAGTAATTAGAATGGGGGAGGAATTAGCACCTCTTCCAGGGGGGCAGCCAAAAATTGTTGGGGCCCAAAGGAGTGGGAACACCTCTGGGCAGAGATCTGCCACTCTGTAGTTTATGACAGATAATTTACTATTGGGTGGAACTCGCTGGAAGTATAGCCAGCCAGGAGGGAGTGAAGAAGGAGTCTGCCAAGGGATATTGTAGGGCAAGGTTCCAGGCTGGAAGTGTGAGCCAAAGGGAAGGAGGAAATGAGCCTTTTCTGGTGGGTGGATTTCACCCAAACGGAAGTCCAAATATTGGTGTCCAAGAGCTGGGGGACTGCAGGAGGGGGTTTGGTGCTTCTGGGAATCTCAAAGCCAAGATCATTGCTAAGCTGAGTGGGGGTGGGGGTGGATTCCTGGGAATCCTCCTCATCATTACAAAGTATTTATTAATTCTTAAGCTCTAATCGTTTCTCAAAAAGTGAGTATTTCTGGAAAAGACACTTAGGTGTGAGAGAAACTTTCTTGGGTAAGAGGTTGAAGGCATGGGGCGCCTGGGTGGCTCAGTTGGTTAAGCGATTGCCTTCGGCTCAGGTCATGATCCTGGAGACCCGAGATCGAGTCCCACTTCGGGCTCCCTGCTCGGCAGGAAGCCTGCTTCTCCCTCTCTCACTCCCCCTGCTTGTGTTCCCTCTCTGGCTGTGTTTCTCTCTGTCAAATAAATAAATAAAATCTTAAAAAAAAAAAAAAAGGTTGAAGACAGGCAGTTAGGGCCTCAGCAGCATTCTGTGTGAGGGCTATGGGTTGATTATACTGGTTTGCCTGGGACTATTCCAATTTTTGCACTGAAAATCCAGCCCCTCTTCGAAATACTCTAAACTCTGCTCATATGTTACCTCTTAAAAGAGGCCTTCCCTGATCATTGTCTGACATAGTATCCCACCCCATCCCCAGTGGTCACATCTTACCCCCCTTATCCTTGTAACATTTATGCCCATGAAATCATCTTGTTTATTTGCTTACTGGGATTTGGGTTTGTTCACTGTTGTATTCCCAGTGCAGAGAGCAAGACTGGGAGTACAGAACATGCTTATTATATGTCAGTTGAATGAATGATCACTTCTTAAGGTCTCCAGTTTTGGATGTGCTCAGTTTTGGATGTACAACGACGATGAGCAAAACCAGAAGTGGTTCTTGGTGCTCACAAAGCATAGAATTTAGTGGAGGAGAGAGAGACATTAATGACATATTTTCACATATACAAGTAAAATTACAACTGGGTTGAATGAACAGATGAATAGGAGCCTAAAGGAGAGGCATATGGGTGCTTTGAGAAAGGTATGATGCCAGGTGGAGTCTGGGGCCCTCAGCTAGTGAAAGCTTGCCCAAGGATGTAATGATTGAGTTAATCTGAAGGTTGGAGGAAAAAATGCTTTCTTAGGAAGCGGAAACTACATGTGCAAAATCCCTGGGTAAGAATGGTGTAGGCTTGTTTGAAGAACCACAGCCAGACGCTATGGCCAGTGTGCAGAAAGCAAGAGTACGGTGTGAGGCCGGGCTGGAGAGGCAGGCACAACCGGGCCACTTAGAGCCTTGTGCATTGGAGGCCTTGCTGAGGATTTGCCCATTTTTTCCTCAAGAATGATGGGAAATCACTGAAGGGTTTTAAACAGGGTGTGCGTGCATGTGTGCGTGCATCGTGTGTGCATGTGCTCGTGCGTGTGTGATGATTAATCTTTTGTATTTTGAAGTGAGCATCCAGTTGATGGTCAGGGTTCCTCCATCCCAGTGGCTAAATGGTTATAAGTAGTCAGGGAGGGGTGCCTGGGTGGCTCAGAGGGTTAAGCCTCTGCCTTCGGCTCAGGTCATGATCTCAGGGTCCTGGGATCGAGTCCCACATTGGGCTCTCTGCTTGGCAGAGAGCCTGCTTCCTCCTTTTTCTCTGCTTGCCTCTTTGCTGATTTGTGATCTCTCTCTGTCAAATAGATAAATAAAATCTTTTTTAAAAAAAGTAGTCAGGGAGATAATAATTAAAATATTTATAATTATAAAAGGTGGCTCATAGTCTTAATTCTTTTCTTCTTCTGTCTGTTGATGGACTAAATTCCTGTGGCCTAAATAAGGGCAGAATGATGAGGGAATCAAATTTGTGGCCAAATAGTTTTTTGAGGAATCGCTCAAAAACTTGGGACTCCATAAATCTGTGAAGCTGTTGTTTTCAAAGCACTCCTCTAGGCTCTGGGGGAGTTTACATATTTAAGGACAGGTATGCAAATGAGAAAAGGCACAGGATAGACCCAGAAACAAGTTCTACAAGAACTGCTTCCTAGAGATATTCAGGCACGTGTTAATACACAACCTCCTGAGAGCAAGGTCCATAGCTGAATCATTTTTGTTCATCTCACAGAAGTTAGCTGAGTACCTTGCCCAAGAGATGTGTCAGATGAATGAAGCTGAGTCTGGTTGCCTCAGTGGAGAACAATTAGTCAATAAGCAAATCAGGCCTCTGGTGACACTTCCATTATAAAAAGTACTTCTAAAAAATTTAAGCTGCAGGGATGCCTGGGTGGCTTAGTTGGTTGGGCAACTACCTTTGGCTAGGGTCATGATCCCAGAGTCCCAGGATCCAGCCCCACATCGGGCTCCCTGCTCTGCGGGAGGCCTGCTTCTCCCTCTCTCACTCTCCCTGCTTGTGTTCCCTCTCTGGCTGTATTTCTCTCTGTCAAATAAATAAACAAAAAAATCTTAAAAAAAAATTTAAGCTGCGTGATGACAGTTTTACATCACTACTGTGTCCCCAGTGCCTAGTATTTTGTCATTTAATATTTGTCAACACATGAATTTACTACCTCAAGAAGGTAGTAAGGTAGTGAGAAGCTCTGGAATGATCAGATCAGAGGGTTTAGTGAGGAATTGGTTAAGTCAATTAATGGTCCCTCCATATGATGGGATGCTATTCAACACCTAAAGATATGCCCCTGGGGTGCCTGGCTGGCTCCTTGATACAGGTAGAGTGTGTGACGGGCTTGTGAGTTCAAGTCCCATGTTGGGTATATAGAGTACTTAGAGTCAAAGCTTAAAATAAAAAAAAAAAGAGTATTTCACAGAAGAAGACTTACTGATTAGACAGAGTGGTGAAAGCATAGGCCTTGGCCACTGTGAGGAGTGGAAACCCAGTTCTGCCACTCACTAGCTGTGTGACCTTGGGAGAGTATTTAACCTCTCTGTAATATGACTTCCTCAGTGGGTATAATAATAGTACATACCTCAGAATTTTTATGATAATAAGCTGATACATAATGAGTTTATATATAAAGTATATAGGGCAGGGCTTGCTATATACTAAACACTCAGTATCAGTTCTCAATGCTTTACATAGAGTGACTCCCAATCCTCACAACAATCCTATGAAGCAGGCACTGGTTTGAAAATAAGAAAATATATTTTATTTAATTTAAAGATTTATTTATTTATTAGAGAGTGTGTGTGCTGGGGTCAGGGGAAGAAGCAGAGGGAGAGGGAGTGGGAGAGAGAATCCTAAGCACACTTCCCAATGAGTGTGGAGCCCTATACAGGGCTCCCTCTGATGACTCTGAGATCACCACCTGAGCTGAAACCAAAGTCAGACACTTAACTGACTGAGCCACCCAGGCGCCCTGATCCCCATATTTTAGTAAGGGTGATTCTCTGAATGTGATGGATAGAAACTGGACATTATTGTGAAGAGGAATAACCATGATCTAATTTATATTTTAACAGGACCCCTGAGTCTGCTGTGTGAAAAACAGACTGAGGGGGCCGGAAGGGGTAAGGCCAGAACCAAGGAGACTACTTAGGAAACTAGAGCAAGAATCCAGGTAGGATACATTGTTGGTTTGCGTCAGGGCGATAGCAGCTGAGATGGTGAAAAACGGGGTGTTTCAGGATATCTTTTGAAGTTAGAACTCCATTTCAGGAGTTGCTGATGGAATGGATAGGAGGTGTGAAAAAGATGAGTCCTGGATGACCACATGATTTTGGATCCAATCAACTAGAAGGATGGAATTGTCATTTACTGAATATGGAAAGGGCAGGAGAGTAGGGTTGGAATGTATAGTTCAGATGCCTATTTGTCACCTAAGCTGAGAGGATAAGTAGGCAGGTGGGCATCTGAGTCTGGAGTTCAGGGAAGAGATCTGGTGTGGAGATAGGAGTGCACAACTCATCGGCCTACAGATGATATTAAAAATCATGTGACTGGAGAAGATCACTGAGGGAGTAAGTAGAGATGGAAAGCATAAGTCTAAGGCTTGAACCCAGTCCTGAGAGGTTGGGGAAATGAGGAGGAACCAGGAAAGACTGAGGTAGACCTCAGTGAGGCAGGCGGAAAACCTGGTAACCAACCAAAGAAGAGATTCAAGTGTTTTACATGTTTTAAAAGGTAATCTTGGAAACATCCTTGTCAGTTGCTCCTGTAGCCATGTAGGTGATGTCATAGGTGGAGGAACCAGGGCTCACACAGGTTGGGCCTGAGATGCACAGTTTGCAGCAGAATTTGGATTAGAGAATGACTTGTCTGGCATTATGTCCAGTGCCTTTCCTCATACCACATTTTTGCACCAAGGATCCCTCTTGGTCAGAAGAGGGAGACTTGCCCCATCAATTTTATTGACTTATTCCCCTCATCTTGAAAATGGTCTGTTCTAAACTAGTCATTCCACTTGGTGCATGGACCTATTTGGTATTCAAGTAAGAGCACCTGCGACAAAAGAAGTTTGGAAAGGAAATAGGTTAGGCAGCTCCATTGTCAATGGCTGAAGGATATGATAGAATTAGTGTGGCCTGCTTAGGGATTTCAAGTTAGAATTCCCCAGCCTCGTGGGAGTTGATGGGCATGATCATGAACCTGTGCTCCGGGCCACAGAGGGTCAGTTGTAGAGAAGTGTGTGTGCACACGCACTTATACCTAGGCATGTGTGGACACGTGTGCATATAAGAGAGAGCAAAAAAAAAAAAGGAAAATCTCTTGCAAACCTCATCAACCCATCTGTGAACTGACCCTGATGTGCCTAGACCCAGTGGGCCCGCAGGACTCTACTGGAAGAAGCCTGAGGTCAGATGAGTAAGAAGTGACAGAGATGGCCCCACTATGGAAAGAGAGGGCAGGGACAGAGACATGTTGTCTACTTGTTTCCCATCCTTACAGGGAGGAGGGTGAAAGCCATCCAGAATTTCAAGTATGCTTTACCTACTCCACCTTCTTCCACCCATCAGTGGCATGAACTTGGAATTGGGGAAACAAGAGTTGGACAAAACTGTGAGGAATTTTATGGGAGGGGGCACTGAGATATCTGTAAGAGTGGGATGCTTAAAAAATGAATAAGAAAAAAGCTCAGGATAGAATGGACCAGCAAATAGGCTGGTTGAAGGTAAACACATGGAGAGAAGAGAATCGGGTAAAGAGTTACCTGAATTTTGGGGAGGGAGGCTGTGAGACAGGGCAACTCAGGAACAGGCTTTGACACAGAGCCACGATCTGTGGGGTCACCACTAGTGGCCTCTCATTGTTAGTAAACCTATTTCAGCTGAAACAGCACCACCCCCCCCAAATTGCCTGGGAAGGGGGCTCAGACTATTTAATCTGACATTGTTTCTTAGAGGGTGAGCAGTTTTGTTTTGTTTTTTAAATGGAGACTTAATTTGTTAGAGCAGTTTTATGTTCCGTTTCAGAGGAGGAAAATTTTGGGGTAGGTACAGAGATTGCTCACAGATGCCCTGTCCACACACATACGTAGCCTCCATCACCGTCAGCATCCCCCCGCAGAGTGGTACATTTGTTATAACTGATGAACCCTCACCGACACATCATATTCCCACTGAGTCCATTGCTTACATTACAATGTCATCATACGTTTGTACCAAACCACAGAATGTACCGATTGTGAACCCTATTTCAGGAGTTGAACCCTAATTTAAATATTGGACCTTGGCTTAGCAGTTTTCATCTTGCAAAAGATTTATAAGTAAATGTAGAAATGTTTAAGAGAAGCACCAAACTCATGATCGTTTTGCTAATTTGTGTACCGTTGGTATTGGAAATACTTGCCGTATGGAAGGGAAATTGGCCCATGAGAGTAATGGTCATTTTTTGACCATTCTAAATATGTAATTAAGAAATTGGGGCGCCTGGGTGGCTCAGTTGGTTAAGCGACTGCCTTCGGCTCAGGTCATGATCCTGGAGACGGGATCGAGTCCCACATCGGGCTCCCTGCTCAGTGGGGAGCCTGCTTCTCCCTCTCTCACTCCCCCTGCTTCTATTCCTTCTCTGGCTGTGTTTCTCTCTGTCAAATAAATACAAATCTTAAAAAAAAAAAAAAAAGAAATTGATTTAGTTTTGTGATTTTAAATTAAAAGACATTCTAAAATTACTATCAGTTTTGGAATATTTGAGAGACTGGAAGATTTGTCATACTTTAAAGTTTATTTTATTAGAGCTATAAGAAATTTTTAAACAATTAATGCCTTTATAAAAGATTAAATATTAATATTGAAAATATTTATAATATACAAATATACCAAATGCATTTATAATATTTTTAATTTAAATATTAAGTATATCATTTACATATTAAATATTAAAATATAAACGTGGTTTAAAATATTTGAATGAGTTTTATAAACTGAATTTGTAAATGGAATCAAACATTAATTCCAAACCTCTTAAATGTGATTAGTACTTGCTATATTTATAAAGACTAATAAAACCTCCAAATTGAACTTAGAAGTTTAATGGAGACCTAGATTTTTCAAGTTTGTAACTTCAGCGGTTTGAGGATTAAATTTAAAAAATCAAAGTAGCTCTCTATAATATTTTCTATGTAGAGAGAGTCCTTGAGATTACCCAAAAAAGTCTCATTTTTCTATCATTGGCCCTGTGGCAGCTCCTGGGTGTCCAGTCCTCCCATGTGTTCAGTGACTCCTACTTCCAGCTAGCTTGCCCTTGGAGGACTGAGGCAGGACCCCGTGGGGAAGCAGAGAGCCTTGGTATCTGGGAGTCCAGGCGGTGGGGGCATGTTCATCTTGCCTCCTGGGGACTGGGCAATAGGGCTGAGAGCTACAAAGACAGCAGGGAATGTAAAATGTGAGAGTAGATGGCACAGTAAGAGGCAACTCTAGAAACAATAAAGGAACCAAAGTTGGTAGAAGCTTTGAACACACATTTAGGAGAGGACTGTGACTTTGGCGTGAAATCAGCATGGTCACTATCTCATTTTATAGGTAAGGAAAGAGATTAATGACTCACCCAGACCTCATGGCTAGTCAGGGGTAGAGATGAGACTGGGCAGTGGACCCCCTAATATCTCCTTATTCAGGATTCTTTTCAGAGCATTTCTTGGTATCAGCGCAGGCTAAGTGGTTTTGATGGTCAGCATCAAGTCAGAGCACAGGTTGGTGGTTCAGGTTTTAGTTTGTCTGAGGGGCCACTGCCTAACTTCCAAGGCTATTGATAGAAATTTTTAAATACACTCACCTCATCCCTCTAAGTGTAGAGGTGTTTAAGTGTCCTCTGGATCCTGGGCCCGAATCCTGCACCTTTCAAAGCAACCCAGTTCTGAGGGGAATGTCTTCAGGACTGAGATGTCTTATCCTGGTAGAGGTCTTAAGAGCAGCACCCCTTTGAGGCCCT
This sequence comes from Spilogale gracilis, assembly GCA_004023965.1. Lineage (NCBI taxonomy): Eukaryota > Metazoa > Chordata > Mammalia > Carnivora > Mephitidae > Spilogale > Spilogale gracilis. The sequence continues at coordinate 6,166 of PITA01007012.1, read as the reverse complement.
CTCTGAGGCCCTGTGCAAAATGCCAGCATGACAACGTCCCTCTGGGATAGGTCCTGGTGGGAGGAGGAATGGGAATGTTTGAGGGAATTGGCCTGGTGGGGAATGAGGGGCAAATCCATGTATCCTGGAAAATGGAAATTTTCTGAAAAGGGCAGAGATAGAGGATCTGATTTCGCAAGGCTGTTTCTGAAGGTAAAGAAAGGAGGATAAGCACAAAGGAGGTGTCCTTGAATTTCATCCTCCAGCCAGCTCTTCCAGGAAGGAGCTTCTGAGCTTCTGAGGGATTTCCCTGAGGTGAGCCAAGGAAGTTCTGAGTGATTGAACATCTCCAGGGCAGACGGGCAGTGGTGCCATCGAGGATTGTGTGAAGTACAAAGAGTCCCTCATTTTGCATGTTCTTCCCATGGCTCTTACCATGTCCACCATGTTTAATAACATGCTTTACAACTGGGCAGGTTTGGAGACCTTTTGCAATAACCTCTCTAGGGAGAGAGAGCAGGTAGCAGTACCCCTGTTTTATGACTGGGGAATCTAAAGCCCCAAAAGGATAAAAACAAGCCTAACAGAGGAAAAACCTAGGAAGAGGCAGGTCCTGATTTCTGCATGAATCCAGTGACCCACTTCTTCCATTCTTCCTCTTCTCCTCTTTTTAATTTTAATGGTTTTATTAGTTTTTCATCTTTATGGAGGCAATGTATGATCCTTGTTAAGCATTATTAAATATAGTAAGATAGAATAAAACATAGATAAAATTTGAAAACAAGAAAAAATTTTAATTCTACCACGTAGAGGTTGATCATGCTAATACCATGATGTATGTCCCTTTGCATTCTTTTCTATGCATACAGTAGATATTCTTAACAATATGGCCTCATACCGCTCGTAATTTCAATACCATACTTTTTCTCTTTTATTGCCCTTTTTTGCATTGACCCAAAGAGGGGAAATAAAAGAGCCTTAAGAGTAAAGTATTTAAAAAAAAATTATTTTAGAGATGGGTAGAGAGAGGAGGAGAAGGAGAAGGATAAGCTGTCTGCACATTGAGCACAGAGCCCGACTTGGGGCTCTATCCCAGCAATTCGAGATCATAACATGAGCTGAAATCAAGATTTGGATACTTAACTGAGTGAGCCATCCAGGTGGTACCCCTAGACTAAACTCTTAAAAGTTTTTTTGTGGGGGGCACCTGGGTTGTTCAGTCAGTTAATTGTCTGCCTTTGGCTAAGGTCATGATCTCAGGGTCCTGTGTTGGGTTCTGTGTCCAGCGGGGATTCTGCTTCTCCCTCTCCCTCTACACCTCCTGCTGCTTATGCAGTCTCTCTTTTTCAAATAAAAAATAAAATCTTAAAAAAAATTTTTTTAGGGGTGCCTGGGTGGCTCAGTTGGTTAAGCGACTGCCTTCGGCTCAGGTCATGATCTTGGAGACCCGGGATTGAGCCCCACATCAGGCTCCCTGCTCAGCGGGAAGCCTGCTTCTCCCTCTCTCACTCCCTCTGCTTGTGTTCCCTCTCTCTCTGTGTTTCTCTCTGTCATCTAAATAAATAAAATATTAAAAAAAATTTTTTTAACCAAAGTAATACATGTTCATGATTGAAAAAGTCAAACTAGTACTACAACTCTTATATCGAGAAATATTTACCATGTTCATCCTACCCCAATATGATTCCACCCCAGAGGCAACTGCTTCTAAATCTTACTTTTCAAATAATAAGCTTATAATGCTATTTTTTAGTTTCCAGGTTTAGATATCACACATCAACTTCCTCTTTGTAAGATGATGGTTTGGTTTCTTACATTTATGTCCCCCATGTCCCTCACTCTTCTCTTCCTCCCTTTCTTCAAATATGGTCTAACACTGTTTGGTAATGTGGATCAAATGACTATTCAGTGATCACATTTCTACAAGTATATAAATATTAAGGCTGAGCCATATAGGGTACTAGGAGTGTGCATGCTTTCTATTTTATCAAACTCTTTGCCCCAGGAGTTAAAACTTGACTCATTTTTGTTTTAATTTGCTTAGTTGCATGGCTTTCTATGCTGAGCTCTTTCACATAACTGTTAATCACATCTTGATCTATGTGCAAACATTATTATTATTATTACTATTTTATTTTTTTGTCTGAAAGTCTGAAAGAGTCTTCCTAAGAGGCTCCTATTTCCCATCCCTTATCAGGACTGGTGGCTATCCAGGACTGCTATGTGTTTTCCTTACCATCGCCCTGGAACTTTCCTCCACCTCTCTCCTGAGTTGGATCCCTTAGTTCTGGCTCCTTTGTCTTTTTATGTCTTGGTTTATTCTCTTAGTTTATTATAGATGCTATCCAGGAGGGGCCTGAGACTGCCTATGTGGTTTTTACCCTGCTACCTATAAACCTCACCCTTTTAATGGGTAAGGAAAAAAATGTTGGTTTTTGTTTTCAGCTCAGCATAAACCAAGAAAAAGAATTCATCCCATGTGGAATCCAGCAATTCCTGTTTCAGGGAATTTTGTTTTTCTTTCTTTCAATTTTAGTCAGATTTGTTTTCTTTCTAGATTCAGCAAGTTTGTTACTGTTAAAAACTTTGATTTTCATTGACTTTAATCACAAAGCAACAGGAAAAAAAAAAGAAGGGAAAAAAACCTTTATCTGAAAATCCAAGCTGTGACTATAGAAGGAAAGAACAGCATAAAGTTTGCTCCATTGCAAGAAAATATGGACTTGAACTGGGCCTCTTCAGCCCACCCACAGTCTCCCTGCTTAGGGACTCTATCAGGCAATGTGCAAATTGTCACATGTGCCGGGCCGGCCTGGCTGTCTCCCAGATTTCTGCCCTGTACATGGCCTGTGGGTTCTCAGATATGGTTCGATGCTTCATTTGCCACATCTTTTTTCAGCACAAAAGACAAGCTTTGGACAGGTGCTGGGGATGTAGTGGCTTCTGAAATTGTTTCCCAGAAGGCAGTGACTCATCACAGGAAACCTCTTTGTTTTCTCTCTGACCTTCCCTCGGCTTCCTGCTCCACCCATCTGTGCAGGAGGTTTCACATTCCTCACCAACAGACAACAACTTCTAACTGAAGTCAAGAGTGGTAAGCAGAGATAGTTCTGGGAGTAAGTTGGAACCACCTCTTCCAACAGTAGTGCCCATGAAGGTAGCAGGCTCATCCTCAATGCCTTGACCTTTCCTCATTTAACTATGGGTCAATTTCCATTCCATGACTCCTGGAAAATCCCCTTTCCTGCGTCCCTAACCACACCGATTGTCACATTGTCAAAGAAGTGGATTTGCTCTCTTAGCCCTTGCTCTAATCAGGGACTGGTTTTGCAGAACTCCTTTTCTGGAAAATATACATCGCTATACGTTTAGTAACAGGTGTTCAATGGTTTTTAATTGATGTGCACTAAATCAAAATGCTGGTGGTGGTGGTTGACCCGCAGTGCTTCTGCAGGTACAGCCAAGGTCTTCAATGGATAAATGTTGAAGTGAACTTGGATACCACTTGGATTCCTACATGTTTAGAGTTAGAAAGAACCTTGGAGGTTATCCAGACTTGCTTTTTCCTTTCATAGGCAAGGATCTTAAAGGCCCATCAAGTTATTTTCTCATGGTCACGGGCTCAGGTCCTGGTCTCGTCGGTCCGGGCCTCCTGAGGCTGTCTGCATACTCGGGCCCACCTCTGCACTGCTCCCAAGTTGTGCTGCAGTCCCACTTCCCGCTGCACCCCTTCTTGCCTCTCTGCACCTCAGGGTGAGGCCTCAGGCTGGCAAACACCTTCCCACAAGGCCTCACCCCTCCTCTGTCATGGCTTTCCCCCAAGTCCCTCCATGGGCAGAATTCTGTCCAGACTACAAGCAAATTCAGACTGTTGACTTCGGTTTCCTTTGGCTGAGAACCATGACTTCCCATGAAGAGTGTGTTTCAAAATATTTCTTCAAAAATGTTTAATAGCAAAATACTAAAGAAAATTTGAAGAAGACACAAACAAGTGGTTTTTTAACTTTTTGGATATTTTCTTTGGATGTTTCCCCAGTAGACCTCTCCCTTCCAAGGAATAAGTTGGTTGGTTATTTAACTGTAATCACTACGTTACTCATTCAACTTTGTATCCTGCTATATTCTATTTGTGTTCTTTTAGGATAACTCTATGACAGAAGGATTAGGAGCAAATACTGGTGTGCTTGCTTATGAAAACTTCTGTTAGAACACTGTCACTTATTGAGAAAAATAGGTTCTCTACATTTGGTAGGACAAATACTAATGTGCATGTCCAAGACACATCTGGGAGGGGACAGGAGACATGTTCCATATATGCCCTAAATCTTCCCATCTTCCTCACTACCTCATATGGGGCAGCTGGGATTGCATTCTCTGTCACTGTCAATGGGACACTGTGCTTCCTGATAATCTATGAGCCAGAACTCTTCCTTTGCCACCATATCCACATTTGGTCATGGCTTCTGGGCTCCATGTGGTAGCAGCTCTGCCCCAACCACCATGTTGACCTATTTACCATCTCTGATCTCTTGTCTATTATGAAGGAGTTTGTCCTAAAATAAAGAGCTGTGAAGCCCACACACACTACAACTCTGTCAAAGCAGAGTTATATAAGCTTATAAGTCTTTGGCCTGTTTCTTTATCCCCAGTCTGATGCCCAACATACAGAAGACACCTAAGAAATGTTCAGTGAGTAAGTGAATGATTAATGCTAATTGTGACTGAAGAATAGTCTTCCTTTTTGATAACTCCAAAAGCAAAACCACACTGTGATGGGTACATCCTCCCCAGAATATTTCCTACCACAAGGGAAGAAACGAACTGAATCAGAAATTGAAAGTTGGGAATGCTGAGAAGTATCTTGGGTAACAATGATGGTTTCTCTGGTTTCCATGGTCCCTGGTTTCTCTGGTTCTTTCTTCTTAACTCCTTATATCCCACAGACCCTGGATATTACAAGGTCCTTTTTATCATTTAAGAACCATAAATGCCTGATTTTTCTTTGAAAAAGTGAAAAGCAAGTGTTTAGAAACCTTCCTTAATTTTGTGTTTAGTTGAAAGCAAGTGTTTAGAAACCTTCCTTAATTTTGAAGCAAAGAAGGTTTATTTCCCAAGATAGGTACAGCAAACTCCACTCTAGGGGAAAGCCCACATCTTCATAAATTTCCCTTTACACCTCAAAATCTCAGTCATGGGCTAACCTGGCTTGTGATGTAAAATTGCTTCTCAGTGGAAGATTACTCATCAGTAAGAAAGAATGAACAATGTGGTAGATACAACAACCTGAAGGAATCTCAAAATAATTCTGCTGAGTAAAGATATCAGAGCAAACAGTATGTACTGTGTGATTCCCCTTGCACAAAATTCTAGAAAATGCAAACTAATCTATAGTGACAGAAAGTGGTTGCCTTGTAGGTGGCAAGGGAAGAAGTAGGAGGCAGGGGTTAGAAAAGGGCACCAGAAAGCTTTGGGTTATGATGGGCAGGCTCATTATTATTATGATTGTGGTAATAGTTTCACAAGTGTGTATGTATGTCAAAGCTGGCCGAGTTATGCATCGTAAATTTGCAAATTATACTGGATGTCAGTTACACACCAATAAAGCTGTTTTTAAAATTGTTGCAAGGAAATGGAGCCCTATTCTCCACCTTATATTTCCTACCTCACTTTCCAGCTTCCTCCTACTAAAAGGGGATCACACCCAATTTTGTTCCTAACATGCCACCAGTCCTTTGTTATCGTAGACACTAAGATTTCTTTGCTTCTTCTGGAAGTAAAGGAACTATTTAAACTGGGTCACCATTTCCTCCCACTTAATTCCCAGGCCTTCCTGAATGCTACAGAGAAACTTGCCCTCTTCTGTCTGTAGCCATTTTGGGACTGCCCCCCGCCTGGCTCCAGCAACAGGTTTTTATTTTTTTTTATTATTTTTTATTTTTTTTTCCTTTTATTTATTTATTTATTTATTTATTTATTTATTTATTATTATTATTTTTTTATTGTTACTAAATTTTTTTTTCCAGTGTTTCAAGATTCATTCCCCATTCCCCACACCCAGTGCTCCCCGCTTTAGGTGTCCCCAGTACCCACCACCAGGCTCTCCCATCCCTCCACCCCCCTCCCTCCAAGTCCCTCAGTTTGTTTCTGTGTTCAAAGTCTCTGTTGTTTCGTTTCCCTCCCTAGATTA